>JAOVYX010001075.1:0-12975 GCA_035668315.1 Drosera spatulata | reverse complement strand
CCTCCACAGAAATTCACAGTCATATTTGATACAGGAAGCTCTAATCTCTGGGTTCCGTCAGCAAAGTGTTATTTCTCTGTAAGTGCTTTGCTGTCTTTTCCATTTTGGTTCGAATACTTTTTTCTTTATAATTGAGATTTGTTGGATTGGGGGCTAATGCTTTATTTTGATGTGTAGATCGCTTGCTATCTCCACGCGAAGTATAAGTCTGGCAGGTCGAGCACATACCAGAAGAATGGTACAGCCTTGTTCCCTGATCATGGTTGAAGTGATATTGACTACTAGACATCTGCTTTTAGGCCGTTGCAGAGATAGTTAATTGTTTTCAAAATTATATATGAAGCTTGTGCAGAGTCAAAAAGAGGAAAACGAATATAAAAAGAAAAAAACTTAGTGCAGTTGAAGTTCATACTTGATATAATAGCATTCACGAAACGTACAATTGAGTGCACTATGTTGGATCATCCTGTCACTTCAAATCTTGTGGTTGCATGCCAGTTTAGCAGCCTATTTTTTGCAACTTAATTTAATTTGACTTAGTTTAATGTTAAAAGCTAGGACCTGATATTATAGACCATCTAGTTAACAATGCATTCTAAATGTCGCCCCATTTTTGTAAATGAAGTTTGAGAGGGGATTGGACTGGTGCAAGCAGATTCAGCATTGGAAAAAGAGAGGAAGATTTTGGAAACCAGGAAGATTTTTGTAAATACTATTGGAATTTATGACCGAAAGTTAAGAGCTTATAAAGATGAACATTGCACCGTCTGGCATCTGTGGTCTAATAAAGGTTTCACCTCCAATAGTGAACTTCGGGCTACTATTTTCACGGGAGCATCTTGCCTCTTCGTTTTTGGTCCTGCCAATTGTTAATGGTTGATTGCCCCAAGCTTGACATGAACTTTGTTTAACACGTTCCTTTCCCCCTTTGATTGCTACTATGCCTGTGAGCATGTCAGCATATATCATTCTATTCTTTTTGCAGGAAAAGCTGCTGCTATTCATTATGGGACTGGAGCAATCTCTGGTTTCTTTAGCCAAGATCACGTTAAAGTTGGTGATCTTGTTGTAGAGAATCAGGTGACTTTCCGTGCAGTTATTTCATCTGTCTGTGGCCTCTCTTTTGTTGTTGGATTCCTATTAATGCTTTTTTTTTTTTTCCTCCAGGATTTTATTGAAGCAACAAAAGAACCCAGTCTCACCTTTGTGGCAGCCAAGTTCGATGGTATTCTTGGGCTTGGGTTCCAAGAGATCTCTGTGGGGAACGTTGTCCCTGTCTGGTATGTTGAGACTGTAATGTTTATACTATCATTGTCTTGAATCATGGTATTCTAAAGTCTTAAGAAAGCGTTGGCATTTATGTTTAGAATTCTTATGCAGTTGTTATTTGAAGTTTGGAATTCCTCTTTCCTTATTCTTCTTAGTTCTTGTGAGGAGTATTTTATGCTACTTTATACAACTGTTTTCAACTCCGTAGGTACAACATGGTGGAACAAGGTCTTGTAAATGAACCCGTATTTTCATTTTGGCTGAATCGCAATGCTGAAGACGAGGAAGGTGGTGAAATTGTATTTGGTGGTGTGGACCCTAGTCACTTCAAGGGCAATCACACTTACGTTCCTGTAACTCAGAAGGGGTACTGGCAGGTTGGTCTGCTTTGTACTCTGCTTCCTTATGCAGATCACATGCTTTTATTTTTTACTTAGAAGTCAATGCTGAAAGTCTACTTCCTTAATATTGCAGTTTGCTTTGGATGATGTGCTTATCGGAACAGAGACAACCGGTGAGTTTAGACTGTTACTATCCTGAATCAGTTTCACGCATGTGCATCTTTGCTCTAGAAGTCTATGGGACCTTTTATACACCAAACCCTCTGGTTTGAGATGTGGGATATTGGAAAATACTGTTTCAGGATACTGTGCTGGAGGCTGCTCTGCAATAGCAGACTCTGGGACTTCTCTACTGGCTGGCCCAACGGTATGTACCTACTTCTCCTGTACCTACTTTAGGTTTTTCTTCTGAAGCATCATGAGATCCTTGAACTATAAACCAATATATGCACATTTATTGACATAAATAGAGAAAGTGCTAAATTGAAAGAAAGAAAAGCGTTGAAAGTTTATATTTGGTGTTCTCTATGAGCAGCATATTGCAGGCATGTGGGGAATGTCGTTGGGGAGAAAACCTTTTGTTAAGTACTCTTTCCATCCTACACAAATTACGAGATATTATAAAAAAATGAATATTCCAGATAAATTGTAACACTTCAAAAAAATGGCAACTATTCAATGTCTAAAAGTCCAACATACCCTTATTTTTTTTATCACATCATCTTCCTGATCATTATTTTTTCTTTCTTCACTCACTCACATTTTTTTCTTCACTCACACAAGGGCAGAAGTGCCAAAACCCATAAAGTCAAAACATATATTAATAATCGTGTTAAGTTAATTTTTCGCAATTTATTCGGGACGGAGGGAGTAATAATATAGTGCTTTTGGTTTTCTCATATAAGTAACATTCTTGCTGCATCTGGTAATGTTCAAGCCAAGGTAGAAGTTGGCTCTGGAGATGAAATAATGGATTTGTTATCATTTCCTTTGAGTGTAAAGGAAAAAGGAGCTAATTTTTTTGTACATACAAGATCCATAATGCCGTATACAGCATAGTAATATTCTGATAGGATTCACTGTCAGTATGTCCCACCCTGCACAAGTAACTGAATGGTCGTCCAAGTCGACAACTTGCTGTAGTCTAGTAAGTCAGTCAGAAAATACATTAGGCTAAAGGGGAACTTTTTCTACTAATAAAGCGACAGGAATCCCAGTTCAACCATTGTGCTCTGTTTGTCACTTTCTATTTGCTACTTCAGATTTCACATCGTATGCTGTTGGTTTTTTTTAACATGCTTCTATTTTTTCTGTTCAATGTAGTTTCTTCTTCTTTTTTCAAGTCTATTATTTTGAATGATCTTTTCAGGCAATTATTACGCAAATCAACCATGCTATTGGCGCCTCTGGGGTCTTAAGCGTGGAATGCAAGACAGTGGTTTCACAATATGGAAAAACCATACTGGATATGTTGGTTGCAGAGGTGAACTACTGAGAAATGTTGCTGTTGAAGGGGTCTTCTGCTTCTTCTTTTTTCTCTGATGTCTTCCTTGAATTTAACCTTGCTTCTTGTGGCTTCTATTCTGCAGGCTCAACCACAAAAGATATGCTCACAGATTGGGCTATGTACATTTGATGGGAAACGAGGTGTAAGGTAGGTTAAACATCTTTTTTGATTAAGAAGTGCTTTTAGTGTCCTGAATTGTTGTTTTTCAATGAGGTTTTTCCTTTTGTCTCTTCGTGTGGATGATATAGCCTAGTTTGGATAAATTGTTTCTCAAACTATCACCTAAACCATGAACTTACTGCAGTATGGGTATTGAGAGCGTTGTTGAAAAGGAGGATGGGAGGTCATCTGATCGTCTGCATGATGCTACATGCACAGCTTGTGAGATGGCAGTTGTATGGATACAAAATCAATTGAGGCAAAATGAGACGGAAGAAAGAATTTTAAACTATGCTAATCAGGTTATAGTAGCTCTATCAAATTATCTGTCTCTTTTCTCTCCTGAAATTGCATCTTCCATATATTGATCTAGCTCTCTACATAACTGCAGCTATGCGAACGGTTGCCCAGTCCCATGGGAGAGTCAGCTGTTGATTGCGCCAGTCTTTCTTCACTGCCCACTGTCTCCTTTACTATCAGTGGCAAAGTTTTCGACCTCGCTCCAGAGCAGGTAGATACGAGTTACAACTTTCCCTGATCACCGATTTCAGAAATTCACCGACCCCATTGCCTGTTTCTTAGGAGCATTTTATGTGATTGTTTTTTTTTTTTCTTTTTTTTACTTTCTTTTCTTTTCTTTTCTTTTTCTTTTTCTTTGTGACTTGTATAACGTCAATTTTCTAGCATCTAAAAACTAGCTGCTTGATTATTTGCTGCTTTCTACAGTATGTTCTCAAAGTCGGTGAAGGAGAGGTTGCACAATGCATCAGCGGATTCATAGCTTTAGATGTTGCCCCTCCTCGTGGACCTCTCTGGTATATTTCTTATCTATAATCAGCTCTCGACTTGTCTAATATAAAAATTTGCTAATTTGCAGCAGCTGAATTGCTCGTGTCCAACCCTTTCCTGATGATTGTTCTTGTTATATGTATGTAGGATCCTGGGTGATATCTTCATGGGTCAATACCACACTGTTTTCGATTATGGTAATTCGAGAGTTGGATTCGCAGAAGCAGCTTGACTTTGACATTGTATACTATCGGCGTCTGGTGACGTCTTGTGACACTCCAACAAACAATATGTGGATGCTTTTGGGTGTAATATGACAACAGTGGCATGTACCCTACGAATTAGAGCATGCTTATGTAAATATGTATGAATGATGCGCCTGTTCTGTGTCTGGGATTTTAAGAAGTGACACGCATGTTGAACACTAGAATTTGCTACTTATAGATGACAAGCTTTCGCCGCTGACACGAAAAGTTTCTTCTTTTGATTCTTGTTTGATGATGGTGGATTCTTTGATTACTCCGCGTTTGTGCTCGCCCTGCACAGGCTAAACTTTGGTTCATGGCTATAACCTAGTACAGGAGTTGCGTACTAGAACGATGCACATATGTCACACAGCTTCACTTTACCCCGCATTAGTTGATTAATGCAACACAAACAAATTATGAAGTCACATCTATCAGAATTTAGTATAGTTGATCATTGTATGTGCATAGTAGAAACACGAGAATAGTCTGATCCCAGTCGTCGGAAGAGGCCGATGTGCATACCACCAGTGGGAATTCATCAATGGTTGAAATATTCTCGCTGAGGTAACTAACTTTGTCTTGGATTGGTTCTACAGACAATTAGGCTTGGATTCCATTCATAAATATGTGGTACTTAAGACTGCAGGACGAGATTTTTTCCCCAACTATCAATTTCTTAATACTGCTCCATTCATTTCAAAATAAAAAATAAAAAAAAATACTGCTCTATTAAAATACATCACCATCAGAAATAAAGCAACACAGATTAGTGGAAGAGTAGGAGATTCAAGAATTAAAGCAAAGAAGACAGAAATCACAAAAGCAAAGAAGACAGGAATCACAATCCGGGGGATGATGCTTGGCCAAATTAGTTTGGAATTTTCCATCATTCCACCATGAGAGTTCACTGAACGAAAGCAACATTGATATTTTATTACTCCCTTCGTCTCAGAATAAATACGAACAGTTTGATTTTTGTTGAGATAAATTTTGATTTGCGTTTCGAGACGATCTAACATCATTTTTCGCAAAATTGTCGTGAAACACTAATAATAATTTAAATTATGTATTTTAATCCTGAATTATTGACGTAATTTTCTTATGTCATTAAGATGAATAACGAAACTTCTCAAAATACATATTAAATAGTGTAAAAAATGAAATGTTGTATTTATTCTGGGAAGGAGGGAGTAGATAAGAATGTTAAATGCATTCTTTTTGACACTTTCCTGATAAGGCTCTCGTTATCTTTGGTGAACATAAGCAAATGAATCATCAAAACATGAGAGTTTTACGTTTGATTAGTAGTCAATGAGACAAATGGTTTTCGGAGAAATATTTTGCAAGAGACTGGCTAGCATTCTCAAATTTAACACGTATGTACAAAGATAATGGAATCTCCATTGATTCCATCGCAGTCATTTTAGCAAGATAAAGCAGAGACAGTCAAGTGGATCACAGATTCTCATATCCCTCCATTAATATTGGAAGAGGAAACGAGGAAAGAAAACAGTAGCGAGAAGTGATCCAAGAGAGAACCAACATGGAGTTCGGATTCGAGACGACAAAGATGAGGAGCAACAAGTTTCTTACTCTATGCCTCGGCTGTTCGATCATAGTGAACGTGTACTTGTTGAGTTTGGAGAAGTTAGATCATGAGGTAAGCTGGAGCAGAAGCGCGGCAGAGGAAGCGGAGGCTGTCGCGCTAATATCGTGTTCAGGACATGGCAGCGCCTTCTTGGATGGGCCGGTTGTTGATGGGAAACCAGTTTGTGAGTGTAATGCTTGTTACACTGGCCCTGATTGCTCTATCCTTTCGCCTGATGGTTGTGTCGCTGATGCTGACAGGTCTCAGTTTATGCCCTCTCCTTGTCTATGATATATTCCTCATGATTCTGCTGCAGATAACACTGAACTAGATCTTTGGTTCATTCATATGTCTTGATATTTAAGGGTTCTAGATCATCTCTTGTACATGCCGATCAATCTTGATGGGCATGTACAAGAGATGATTTTATCAAATACACAGTCTGGCTTGTGTTTGTATGCTTAATTTTTCAGATCACATGTTTTTTAATGAGAGATGAAAGTTACTTGGTCGCACATCAGGGTCGATGTCAAAACTATTGTAGTATAGCCAAAAAGTGGCGCTAATACAATTTCGAAGATGTAGGATTCTGCATCATAAGAAGACCAAGAGAAGAAACTCGTACCTTAGAAATTAGTACGTAGTGTTAGTCCTTTGTACAAGACTCAATCAGATTTGCTGGATACAATCAGGTGAGGGAAGATCCTGTGAATAGTTAGGACTTGACCTGATATATCACTAGATGAGTGTTTTTGTGAAGCACCAGACGTCATGCTTTGATTACAGGACATAGTAATTTTTAGACTAAAGGCAGTCTTCTGGCTCATTATGCACACAGCGGGAATCCGCTTTTCTTGGAGCCCTTCTGGAAGCAGCGGGCAGCTAGCAGCGCGATGGTGGTGGCGGGATGGCATCGCATGAGTTATGCTTTTACTCATGCTTTTGATGATGGCAGAGTCATTTCCAGCGAGCTGGAGAAACTCATTCTACAAATCCATGCAATGGTCGGAAATGCAGTCACACAAGACAAATACATAGTGTTTGGTGGCGGTTCTACTCAGCTCCTAAATGCTGCTGTTCATGCTCTTTCCGCTTCTAATTCAACCTCCTCTGTAGCCAGGGTTGTTGCATCCATTCCATTTTATCCGGTAATCGTTCATATATAAGATGGTTTGATTTGATGAATTCATGGAGTACCTATCAATTACAATCTTGCAACATTTGGTTTAGTGACCCTTGTACGTGTGTTTTCTTAATCTATATCTACAAGTGCAGGCTTACCAAATCCAAACAGATTACTTCAGGTCTGACAAGTACAGATTCGAAGGCGACGCAGCATCTTTCAAGAACAATATTTCTGATAGTGCCGATGCTATCGTTGAGTTTGTTACATCTCCAAACAATCCAGATGGATTATTAAAAAAGTCCGCTTTTGAGGACGAAGGATCTAATGCTTCATCTCATCGTCGCAATAACGTCAAGTCGATTCATGATCATGCCTACTACTGGCCTCACTTCACTGCTATTCCAGCTCCAGCTGATGAAGACCTCATGATCTTTACACTCTCCAAACTCACTGGCCATGCAGGCACCAGATTCGGGTAAACGAACTCTTCTCTTCTGGGTTATAAAACTACTAACTAATCCAAAATAATTCCCGAAGAGGATCTCCAAGCCAAACTGCTTTCTTAGTCAAATAGTTAACATAGATGATCCCAACTGATTTGGATCACATATATTCTCCTAAAAAGCAAAGACAACAACCCAGATAATCCCGTCAAGTAAACCACGGAATATATTCTATGGTAAACATAAATTCCTTAGTGACTCGACTCTTCTATATTCAGGTGGGCATTGATTAAGGATGAGGCAGTGTACAAGAGAATTCAGGAGTATGTGAATCTGAATGTGATGGGCGTGCCGCGAGAGACCCAACTAAGAGCATGGAAGCTCCTGAATGTGGTGAAAGAAGACGGTTGCAGGGTCCTTTTTGAATTCGGGTACACCACAATGCGTTCTCGTTGGGAGGAATTGAACAAGGCCTTATTATCATCGAAGCGCTTTTCCATCCAAGAAATACCTCCTATGCTCTGCACCTTTTTCGGGACATCAAGAGGACCTTCTCCAGGTATACATTTTCGTACACCATCTATTTACTGGATGGCTAAAAAACACTGGTTTCATATCTCTAGCTATTATTTGATAGTGTGGCGAATGTTGCAGCTTATGCGTGGTTAAGGTGCAACTGGAAAGAAGACGAAGATTGCTATGGTGTCCTGAACTCGGCAGCCATCATAGGCCGTGATGGGAGTAAGTTTGGTGTTGAAAAGGGTTATGTACGTCTGAGTCTCATCAAGAGCCAAGACGACTTCGATTTGCTGTTGCGCCACATAAAGATATTAGTCTCCAATGAAAATGGCGATCAAGCCAGCGTCAAACCTCTTTAACCATGCAAGAATAATATGCCGTGACCACCTCTTGAAGCCCTTCCGGACTGGAAGTAGCTTCAGCCATACAAGAGGTAGTGAAATCAATTTCATCATCCTTGTTTACATAAACTGCTATTGTACACTTAGTCACTCAGATACTTATTTAGCAATTCAGCTACAAAGAATAGAGCTGGAGAGCTTTTGTGTAATATCGATTTTTCAAATCAATTGAATAGGTCGTATCACTTTATTTAAGAGGTGGGAAGTTTGCGACTCCTTATCCCAACTGTCAAGGAAAAATATTCCCAAAACAATCCAGATCATAATGTCATATTGGGGATAATTGGACGATCATGATGATATAGCAAGGAATATGAGATCGGTGCTCGCCACCCGTCAGAGATGTAGTCATGGAAGAAAATACAGATTATTTCTTCCAGCACCAGCTGCTTATGGCTACGAAACGGACATTAACATTCCTAATTGCTTTTCATGATCTTATCTATCTTCGCAATTGAATCCTGCACTACGCTACTATATTATCAAGCTAGGACGAAAAACGGAACAAGAGAAATATGCAGCAGAAAACAAGTTTCTAAAGGAGATTCAGAAAGGGATCACTATCTAATAGATCAGCAGCAACAAAAACAAGAGTATCTTGCAAGACAACATTCAATAAAACTCTGAATAAATCTCTGAATGCCAAACTGAACTAGTATAACTGAAGTTTCACAAGGGGAACTCACTCAACCAACTAGCTATAGCACTGCGACTCAGAACCACGGATCACTGGCTCGATCTAGCTGCTGCAGAATCAGATAATTCAGTTGATTTTCCATTCAGTCCTCCCCCGACTGGCATCATCACTGAAACGAGTCATCACAGAGCTCCTCTTCATCTTCGCCTGCAGCTTCATGGTTAGCTAGGGAAGCTAATAAGAGAATTGGTTATATACAGATATCATTGTTGGGTTTTTTTTAATAGGGCGGCCATGTAAGGTTCATTGAACTTGGACATTCTTTCGAGCATTTTTGCGCAATTATGCAACATGAAAAAGTGGCATCTATAGGAAAAAGAATCTGGAGAGAAGTTGCAAAGAAGCATCAGCAGAGATTACTCCAAAAGTTAAGGACAAATTGTACTAGTAGGCCACGTTATTAACGTTAATCGTTCTCCTGATATAAGAATTATGCAGAATGGCAGAATGCACCGAATTAAGTAAATCAACCTTCAAAGATCAGACAAAAATGCTAATTCAAAAAAGATCATTACATTAATCAGGATTTGGATCATCATAATTAAAATAAAATCAGAATGTTGGAACTAATTGGACTATACCAAATTCTCCCACTTCCAATCAATAGTCCTATAACATCGTGCTATAATAGGGATCTGTCGAATTCCTTCTAACAAAAGGTATTCATAGCCTAAGCAAAGATTTCCAGCACTCCATATGGCTTGATGGATAGCAATGTATCAAATATCACTTAAAAATCGAGGAGCTCTTAAACCAACCTGAAGCATATTACATTGAATATTGAACGAATATAAGGTTGAACAAACACTCCAGTCTGAAAAGTTATGAACGTCAACAAATGATATTTATAAGAGGGGTGCTAATCACCCCCCAAATAGTATACCCCCTTCACTATTCCCCTTCATTTTGTATAGGGGGGTTGAGGTGTTGATTAGCAATTACCTACTTATAAGTTGGTGTCATAAGCAATTCACATCAAGAATGCGAACGGAACTCCACAACTTGGCCATAAGTTGTGATCTGGGGACTCCAACCTTTCAGAAAACCGAAGATGCACTATGATAATGTCAGCTACGAATCAAAACTTTCAAACCAAGGAGACCTGCTGAAACAATGCATGAGAGTCCATCTGATCAGGATCTATCTTTTGGTGTTCTGTTTACATGCTCTTGGCAAGGGCTTCAATTGGCATCATTTGCATTATAGCGCTAGAACGAAGCACCAACTTAGAACACGCACGTTCACCATCTAGGTTATGATGATCGACCTTGGAGACCGCCACCAATCACATACTACGATTCATAAAGCATCTACAGGATAACAACCAAGCACACGAAGAAACGTCGCGAATTCCTGCAAGCGAGTCATAAGAAGCAATTCAGCACCCCAAAATTGTCTGCACCTTAAAAACCAGTGCAGCAAAAGTGTGCATGATGCCACACATCGTTGATAGAAGATCACAATAAAAGATGCCACCAATCACATGACATCGACAAAAGTGAGGTCAATGTGAGTTTGCTGGCTCTATTGCAAAACCTATAAAAATTTCTATACTGAAACAACAATATAACGATAGAGTTTACTTCAACTCCAAAAGATAAGATCCAAAATGACGACACCAGTATAGCTTACTGCAACAAAAGCGTACATGAGCTTCTAGAAAATACACGAAGATTCAGATTTCATACAACAAAAGGACTTTTCTCAAGCACTTGCAAACCATAGACACTGAACTCTGATCAAAAGAGTTAACAAAGAGCTAACCTGGAGATGCGCCAAAGCATTTTGGGCACGCGGTTCTGCCATTGAAGCTTCAAAATCTATATAGAAAAGATAATCAAAATACCTGCAAATCAAAATAGTATCAATTAGCCAGCAATGATCACTCATTCTTAAGATTCAAAATCATTGAATAGGTAATCAACGAGATTCTAGAAAGAAACAGGGACTTCTTCGGCAATATGCCAGTACAGAAACAAGTACCTCATCCTGTCCTAATTCTACTGAGAGTAAGGAACTTTATTTTTCAGTCAGTGGTGACATTTCAGTAAAATTCTGCCGAAGTCATAGTCCCTTCTTCACATCCATGAAAGCACAACCAATGGCGGTCGGAGCCCGTGCCTTGGATGCCAGAGCAAGCAATTCAAACCCACGAAACTTCAACCACTAAACCATCACAAGAAAAAACATGGTTGCATATAGGAGAAACTCTGGTAAATGACACTAATGGGAAAACGGAGTACTAACTTAAAGCTCCCGTTGTCGGAGTCATCAACTAAACGTAATGGGCGCTTTCTCTGTGGCCGGCTCTCTATCTGCACTTTTCAACAATGAAAAAGCTTTCAATAAATGTAAACCTTAATCTTCTGTAATGGCAATGATGAAATGTTATCTAAAGTTATGCGCCTTTGTCAAATTGATTTCTCTTAAAGCAAACACTGCCAAAGCTTTAAATAGAACTCCTGAGCCTTCCTCCAAGGCGAAAACAATTGTCTAGCAAATCAGAGAACGAGTGGCAAAGCGACATTCACCGGGCATGTCTACCGTGAAAAGTTAAAGGTAAAACCTAACCTCAAAAGCCTTATCAGCTCTGGGCATTACGGGATTCCTCGCAAGCACCAGAAAACAAGTAACGCTGTCAGGATTATCCTGCAAAGCTTCAGCATAAGACACTGAGAAGCAACAATCTTGTTGAATTATGTGATTTTGGTAAAAAGAAAAGGAAATAGGGTAAGTCTCACTTGGACCCCTTCTGCAAGTATATGGAGTCCATAAATTCTTGATGTTCGAGAAGTTGCAATAACGCCGGCATCTTTCAGGCCATTTGATGCTACAAACTGATTTAACATTGACATAGTTAAAACTGAGTGAGTAATACCAAATGGAACCACAGAGAATACAAAAGCAGTGAAGGAATAGCCATCTAAATGAGACCTGCGCAGCTGATGCTACATCATCGACGTTTTCCCTTGCAACCCCAAGTTTACTCAGCAAGCGATCACAATCAGCAAGTGCCTGCAACCTAAGCACTTAGCATCAGCATTCATTTTCAAACTGATATTTCAAAAAGAAAATACACACAAGTTATCCTGAAGGTACGACTAACATGTATTCTAAACAAGAAGTTGCGGTCCTTATCTATTTCTCCTAGATACCCCGAGCTTCCATTTCAATCTAATTCTAGAAAGGCTGTCATCTCTCCGAGCTTCAGTGAGAGCTCAAATTGTGTAAGAAAAGACCAGCAAGGCGGAAGGAAACTTCAGATGGAGCAAACCCCTCACCAAATCTAGCCGAACTAACCATTTTCACGATGTAGGATTGGCTTAAATGATTCCAATATGTATTATTTTACCGCACGGTCTTATCTATATTTATCTGATCATGAACCCTTTCTGCACGAAATATCTAGTTAATTGGAACAAGCCAAACGTTTAGTCAAATGGCTTATGAAACCACTTTTGAATTGCAAACTGCAGAGGATTCAAAAGTGGCGCTTTTTCCCCTAAAGTTGAAAGATCAAACACGAGTATCACTCAAGCAATATACTTATCGAAGTACACCATATCTCAAAAGTCAAAACTACAAAACAACTTCAAAACTTTGACCTGGGGATGGCTTAGAACACGTTTCAAATCATCTAGTTGTACTCCAGGAAGAGCCATCAGGCACAGTTCGACGGGCAACTGCACCTCACCAACAATATGAAGTTTATGTCGTAATAGTAAATCATAATTACGATGAATGCTTCCACCTAAAGAATTCTCGATTGGAAGAACTGCTTTATCAGCCAACCACAACTCAACAGCCTGCTAAGTGTCAATGCAAAGAAGTAAATAGATATAGATGGCCAGACATATGTTAGCATCCTCAAAACTTCATCTGGGAAAT
>JAOVYX010001074.1:0-12976 GCA_035668315.1 Drosera spatulata | reverse complement strand
GTAGTGAAATTTTAGATTAAAAGATATTTTGAATATTTTGATTTTTGTTTTAGTTTTTATCTTTTTAATTTAATAAATGACCTTCCTAAATATTATCGTTTATTTTCATGCTTTAAATCTCTAATCTAAATATTTATTTTTTAAAGATATTGTATATAAGATGAAAGAAGAATTCTTCATATTAGATTTAATAAAATTCAGGTTATGATTGAGTGTAAAATATTAGATTAAATGAATGGTTATGAAGTATTTGATTTTAATGTATGAAAATAACATAAATAATTAATCTTATATAATTAATCTTGTGATTGGTTGTGAAGTATTAGATTAAAAGATATTGATGGCGTGGCATGGGACGTCATGATATATCGTCAGAAAGATATGGGTCAGAAAGCTTTGAGTAATAGTATATATATATTAGATTAGATTAGATATTAGACTAGTATACTGCTCTGCGTACTGTGCGGGATGTTATGATTCTTTAATATATTTATGTGTTAAAATCACGTCATTTTGTTTTGATTGCAATTTTTATGATATAGATTAAACAAATTATGACTACCTGCGCGCTCAATGGGTAATTTATAATTTAATATATTATTATTTTTATGTGTTGAATCATATGTTGATTCTTTAATATGTTTACATAGATTAGGTACATTTGAATAAACTGTTTCATTTAAATAGTACGTCTATGTTAACAAACCGCGTGCCTATTGTTTCTTTTTGACAAATAAATTATACATATGCGTAAAAATAATTATAACATAATATCCATAAAATTGAAAAAAAAACATAAATTTTTAGTTTTTTAAAAAAATTCAATCGACGCACTGTTTCATTATACTGACGTCCTGTTTCTCATAACTGGCATACTGTTTTGAAATAGAACGCCAATTCAACGAAATAGTGCGTCAGTTCAAAAATAACAAATAGTCTGTCAATTCAAATAGAAACAGGGCACACGTTCAAAAATTGAAACAATGTGCTAGTTCAAACTGAAACAGTGTGTCAATTTAAAGATTTTGTGATGTATATCACTGGAATTGTGTTGTTAATGGCTGGTTTTGTGGTG
Organism: Drosera spatulata; assembly: GCA_035668315.1. NCBI lineage: Eukaryota > Viridiplantae > Streptophyta > Magnoliopsida > Caryophyllales > Droseraceae > Drosera > Drosera spatulata. The sequence continues at coordinate 11,901 of JAOVYX010001074.1, read as the reverse complement.
CATCCAGTGATTCGAATTATATTTGAGGGAGGCTAAAGTTTGGATTTCAGGTTTTTTGAGTTGAAAAATAAAATTGATAAGAAAAACAATATACGTATCTGATTCATAACCTCATGGAGACTTGAACCATTTTTTGGATTGCATAATATCACGGTCCTCATTTATGAAACTCTTGTGTTGATGAAGAATAAAAATGGTGAGATGAAGTTGTGAGGGGAGACATCTGAAGTGAGGAATTTGGGGTTGGAGTTCATAAACATTGTGCTCAAGTTTGAGGAAGACGATGATAATGGTGACGGCGACAGCGACAGCGACGAAAGGGGCGATGGAAAGGATGGCGACTACAGCGCAACATTGACGATGTTGGTGGTGGTTGAGGGGCAAGGGTGGTGTGGTGTATTGTGGTGTGCGGCAAGGGATATTGTATATTTGGGGGATTTTTTTTTTTCGAGTTGTATCTTTTGAGAATATTTTTGAAAAAATTGTATCTTAGGGAATTTTCTATAAAGTTTTTTTTTTTTGTTTTCTTTTTCCACAAAATATCGTGGAAGATTGATGCGGTTTGAAATTATAAATGGCATCTCAAATTTTGACGTCCCATATCTCGACGTGCCACGTACCGTTACGCCTCAAAAAATGGTTTTATATATTTATATATATAAATAGAATATTGTCCCATACGTTGCACGAGATGAAAAAGTATTATAAAATAATAGCGTTCAATGAGTTTATGTCACAAAAAAATCGATAGATTAATTTTTTGTGGATTTGTATTTTAAAAGAATTTTTCTTTTTCACCTTATGTTTTTGTTTCTTTTATGTTATATAGATAACTTATTTTTCTTTTAGAAAAACATTGATCTATTTTTTATTTTATTTTGAATAGGTAATGTTTGAACATTTTGATTTTTGTTTTAGTTTTTATCTTTTTAATTTAATAAATGATCTTCCTAAATATTATTGTTTATTTTTATATTTTAAATCACTAATCTAATTATTGGTTTGTGCAAGATATTGTCTATAAGATGAAAGGAGAATTCTTCATATTGGATTTAATAAAATTCAGGTTATGATTGGGTGTTAAATATTAGATTAAAATGAATGGTTGTGATTGGTTATGAAATATTAGATTTTAATGTATGTAAATAACATAAACAATTAATCTTATATGATTAAACTTGCGATTGATTGTGAAATATTAGATTAAATAATATTAGATTAAAAGATATTGACGTCCTCCTATGGGACGCCATGACATACAGTCGGAAATTTTTGGGTAATACTATATATACTAAAATATTGACCCTTGCGCTGTACGGAATGAATAAAGATAATATAAATAAATAATATTAAACTTACCTATATAAATTAATGTATATTGGACGTGATAAAACTGTTATCACGTTTGATGAAATCCATCCAAAATTATTGTTTTATTATACTAAAAGACGATTTCATATATAATTATTTTTTACCTATATATAATTATCCTAAAAACCGTTAGGATTTCTTATAATTATTTCGTTATGAAAAATTTTGTATATATAATTATTGATATTTTTAATTTGATCTAAATATTTTATATTAAATTTGAAAAATTAACTGTTCATTAAAATTATAGATATAATTATTCGGATTTTTTTAATTTTTGATCAAATAATTAGGCTAAATTTAATATCGTCAAAATTTAATCTAGATCGTTCAATTCATAATCAAAGATCATGAATTAATTGGTTCAGATTCATTGTTGTATTTTTTCCACGTTCAAAAAAAACATATATTGAAAGTAAAATACGATCAACGATGATTAAATTGTTCTAATTTTATTGTGAAACATGTTCAAGAAACATTGTATAACATAAATAAATACTACGAATATGAAAAGCATGGGTGTAAATCATGACAAATAATCAAAGTCTTGAGAATGTGATTAAGATTGCATTAAAACTGGTGTGTTCGCACGAGTATGATTTAGACTATCCATTTTCGTTCGTTTTTCCTCCTTGAGATCTTTCTTTCAATACTTGCCCTTTTTCATTTTCTATCCCACGTTTTATCTTGCGATGAAATACAATCAATATGGAGTCGGTGATTGATTGCAAATATGTCGACATGTGTTTGATGTTTTGAGTTTCACTTTCTTTTTCTTCTTGATGTGTTTGGTCATCTTCCAATTTTACTTTTTTGCTTCTTGCTGCTTCCTTATTTCTTTATTGACGTCAAATGTCTTACTTGCATTGAACTCCTAATATCGTTTGTTCATATCCTTTTCAGTAAACTTGATTTGAAAAATTCGTCTCCATTCAACCATTCTTTTGAATAATTTTGAAATTATCGTTGTACTTATAATCTATTAAATTATCGATATTAATATGTTGAACATCATTGACGTTACATATATTTGACTTTTTCTAATAACTTTATTGCCCATTGAAATATTACTTCATTGTTATCAGCTACCAGTTGAGTCGCTGGTATGCCCACCAGTTATTCGACTTCTCTATCGAAAAGGAGCATAGTGGCGGTTGTTGTGTCGTCTTTGATCTTCAATTTTATTTTGTACCTGCTCGAGTATGTTTATTGCTAGTCGATTAATGAATAGAAAAATCTTTAAAATCAAAAGTGTTGGTTTTCATAATAAGAATTTTTACCTTTGAGTGGTATCTGATCTAAGCAATTGTCGCAAATTAAGTTGTTTCCCATTTGTATCATTTATGAGGTCACTTCGTGCAAGCATTGCAGTACCATGGATAAACTTCATAGAGTTTAATAATGATTGCATTGCAAGTGCAAAAGAAAAAAAAAAAAAAAACAAACACTTTCATCTATAAGAATATTATTTTTTGTACATTTTATCAATAATTATATATAATTATAGAGCTCATTGTTTTAATTTTATCGGTAGGTTATTTTTTACCTTAATTGATAGAGTATACTCTAAAATTTCTACAATAATTCTTCTGTTTTTTGTTTGAGTTGTTTCACTATTTCATCTTTTTGAAGTTCTTTCTTTTGAACAGCACCCGATTCCCTCCGTCGATTTCGTTCATTGATTGCATTTCTTTGGTTTTCTCGATATCAGAATTGACAAAGAATAGTGTTGTTTGCAAGGTGTTCAGGTAGTATCGTCCTGCATGAATTCGCGATAATGTACAAAAACATATATAACGATCGATTAACTACGTGTTCGTATATTTGAATTCCTTACAAGTCACCTTGGTTGCCATGATGGTTCTACAATAGTTGAATAATCTCATCCGTTTTCGTTTCCCATATGGTGACCATTGCTTCTTCATTTCTGCATCAAAATAAAATCATTTTTTCTTTAGAAATTGCTAGAATGAAAGCCTAAAAAAAATAAAGAAAACGATGTATCTTTGATTTATGATTATTAGTTTTATTTTTCTGAGTTCTTCAGCCACTTTTGTAATTGACCCAATCTTCATGACAGATCCAATGACATCTGGGTTCATATTGATTGATTGAAAATATCTACTTATATTTATAACAGAAATATATGATTGATTTTATATAACTGAAAATATCTACTTATATGGCTGATTTTTTTACTGTTAAGTTAGTTTTTATATAATTAATCTTGTTATTGGTTGTGAAATATTAGATTAAAAGATATTGATAGGACGCCATGACGTACCGTTGGAAAGTTTTGGGTAATAATATATATATATTAGATTAGATATTAGATATTAGATATTAGATATTAGATTAGATAGATTGAAAAAATTGATGCGGTTTGCAAATATAGATGGCTTCTCATATCTTGACATGTCATGTACCGTGACTCCTCACAAAATAATTTTGCGTATTTATATATATCATCGATATCTTGGCGTGTCATGTACCGTGATGCTTCACAAAATGGTTTTCTGTATTTATATATAGAATAGATTTCTTTATAGAATAGATTGTTGTGATTTTGTTGTGATTTTTATTATTTTATTGTGATTTGTTTCTTCTTCTTTTTTCATCTTTTTAAAAAATAATAAGATGTTACAAAAAAAAAAAATGACGTACCGCCATCCCACATATATATTAGATTGTAGTATTCTTCATAATCTTTTTTACTATTAGGATTGTTTATATTTTGTGTTATAAAGATGGTAAAGCTTTTTTTTCTATAAAATTTGATATTTGAAAAGATTGATGCGATTTGAAAATATAGATGACGTCCCATATTTTGGCGTCTTATACCTTGTTGTGTCATGCACCGTGATGTCTCACAAAATGGTTTTATATACTTATATATATATTATAAATATATAGATTTTATAACTATAGATATACAAAAATATCCAATCGGACTTGCTCTAATGTGAATGGAGTATTCTAGGTTTTTTTTAAAAAAAAGGAATATTCTAGTTCTAGTAAAGCTACATAATGAGATATGTTCCATCTTGTGTTTTTTTTTGTTGTCGATGCCTATATCAAATAAGGCCAACGATGAATAAGAAAAGACTCCACGAGGGCCTAACAACATAATGCTATAATCAATGATAATAAGTCTTCAAGTTACGATCTCATTCAATTCAATACCCACCTTGGATAGACATATCTCATTCAATTCAATACCCAACTTGGATAGACATATCTCATTCAATTCAATAACCAATTGCTCCTTTCCTCATTTTTTTTATATTATAGTACCCTCTCATTTCAAATAAATCACGATATATTATTAAAAAAAAACAATAGATAATAACAATAGATAAAAAAATAATAAAAAAAAAATCAAAATCTAATTAATCATTATTTTTGTTTCTTATTTTGAATTTTAAAAATAATAGGATTTTGTATATTGTTGTTGTTCATGAACAATTTCTACTAGTGCTCCTTTTATCATATTAAAAATAAATATTTTACATAAATAATACTCCCTCCGTCCCATAATAAATATAATAAATTGGCCGATGTGGAATCTTATACATGTGTTGAATTTTTTATGTAAAGGCATTTGTATCCTTGAAGGTTTGTGAGAGGAAAGAAAGAGAAAAATAAATGAAAAGCTTCTACTGGTGTCCCTTTTTATCGTATTAAAAATAAATATCTCATATAAATTATACTCCTTCTGTTTCAGAATAAATACAATAAATTAATCGATGCGAAATTTTATGTGTGTTGAATTTTTTATGTAAAGGCATTTGTATCCTTGAAGATTTGTGAGAGAAAAAAGAGAGAGAAAAAATGGGAAGAGAAGTGATAATATGCTGAGTTGATATAATATAAAATAAAAAATAAATATATTTTGATATTTTTGAAAAAAAAATTCAAATAATATAGTGTTATAATTATTTTGATATTTTGTTGGATTTTTTATGGGATGAAGGGAGTAACACTTTCAAATTAAGTAACGTTAAAAGGGTTAAAATCTCAAAATACCTCTATTTTATATCATATCATTCTCCCTTCATTTCTTTTTCTCTTTTTACTTCTAACCCCCACTCATAAGGATATTAAGATAAAAAAAATTACAAAGTTAATCATTTTTTCAATAATCGTGTCTAATCGGTAGATCTCAATTTATCTAGAACGAAAGGAGTATGTCGGATGCATCATCCTTCCCTAATAAAAGGTATAAGGCCATGATATGTGTTGTGTGAAAAAATAAACTCTCATTTATAACATGTTAATAGGAATAAAACAATTGGAATATCACAAAGATTAGATATGATTTTGACTCATGTTTGTCAAGAAAAAAAAAATATCGAACCCTCTCGATGTTATTAGAATATGACTAGATATCATTTTGACTTATGTCTATCACGAAAGAAAAAACAACATCGAACAATCCCTTATTTGCACTTTAACCTCTCTATTTTCGAAAATAGACAGATCATTGAATTTTGATTTCCCATTAACTCCGTTGTAAACAGTAACAAAAGTCAAAGCTATCGTTAATTTAAAAACGGAAAAAATCAAAATGATGGGATTTGAAGATATCTAAGGGATGCAGGTCCTCCGCCGTTCAATTTGTGCAGTAGAGATGGTGTTCGTCATCCTATCCGTCCAAAACGCAGAAAAAATAAAAAGAGAAAAACTGCAACAATAAAATTTCTGTTTTTTCTATCCTTGATTTTGGTGCTGTCTCAAACACAGAACAGCAGGGGATCCACGATCGACATCTAGGTGGAAAACACAATTTTTTTATTAATTTAATTTAATTAATTTAACTTTTCGATGCTTTTCACCTTCTTCCCCAACCAGCCCTCAAGCTCTCTCAACAATTTCATCTTGCATCATTATCCTAAAAAATTATTATCATCATCATGCTTTTCTTTTGAGTTTTTTATTTTATTTGGGTCAAATCTCATTCGAATTTAGGCAGGTTTGTATCGAATTGGATGATTTTTCCATGTAGATAGAATGAGTCTTAATTACAGGCGGAAGAACAAGGAAGGAGACGGGGGATAAAGGATGATATGAACTAGTTTGATTTTTCATGGGTTTTCTATATCTCTTTTTTTAATGTAAGCTTGACTTTTCACCGTTTGGTAAAAGTAAGTCTAACAATGGATTATATGCAATGTTATAGTTATATTTTGATATCAAATTATAAAAATAGGACTTCAATCATGAGTTGAATTTGATATCAAAATAAAACTGAGTTAAATTTTATTCTAAATTTGATATCAAATATAAGTGTAGTTATAGTTATCACGTATTTTGTTTTGTTTTTAATTATCTATATTTAATTTGAATTAATCAATAAATATACAATTGAGTTTGAATTGATCCCATTTTATTCCAAAATACAACAAAACATTGGAGCAATAATTATATAATTGTTGCCAAAATCAGTTTTTGATATCAAATTATAACAATAGCTACACTTATTTTAACTTCATTGTTGGAATTGCTCTAGCGGTGTTAAGGGGAGGGCAAAGGTGCTAGAGCATTCATATCAACAATAACAATAACAACAAATCAAGTTTTTATCCCATCAAATGGGATCGGTTACATGAATACGACGACGTCATTCCAATCTATCATGTACATCATCTTTTGTAAGATTATGATAGGCCATATCATACTTTAAGATTTCTCTCATGGTTTTTTTAGGTCTCCCTCGTTCTCTCTTGACATGTGTTAACTCTTAAGCTTCATATTTTCTAACAAAAGTTGTGATTGGTCTGCGTTTCACATGATCATATTTTCTTAGTCGTGACTCCCTCATATTATTTTCTACTGGAGCCACACTCACTTTCTGTCTGATAACTTAATTTCGTATCCTATCTATTCTTGTATGTCCACACATCCACCTTAACATTTTCATCTCGTTTACACTCATTTTCTGTACATGCTGCTACTTAATTGCCCAATATTCTGACTCATACAGCATCGCTGGTAGAATAGCTATCTTGTACAACTTTCCTTTAACTTGATAAGTATTTTAGGATCATATAACACCCCTGAAACGCCCTTTCATTTCAACCTGTTTTAATCATATGTTCAATATCTGCATCAATTCTTCCCTTCTTATGTAGCATCGAACTTAAATATTTGAAAGAATCCATTTTAGGAAGATACTCTATTTCCAACAATACATTCTCCGTTTTAGAGTATTCATATCAGATACTCTAAAATAAAGAATCTGTTTAAAAAAAAAAAAAGAATATATGGATGAAAAAAGTAAGTGAGAATTATCATTTAGTGTTAATATTTGAACTTATTTATCGATTAGTGATGGCTGATTATATCAATTATCAATTAATCATTTTTTATAAAAAAAAAATTTAATAGTTAGATATGCCTCTAGAGAATATATGATTTCCTTCTACGTTATGTTTCTTTCTTTCTTTCTTTTTTTTTTTTATTAATCAAATCTGATTAATCATCTTTATCCAAATAATGTCTCTTTTTCACCATCAATCTCGATAGACTTTTTCTATCAAATTTGATTGATCATCATATGACTTTCATCATCTCTAACTCCACCATAACATTCTTTTTCTCCGTATCATCAAACACCAATATTCGGAGTACAATGACGACAACAATAACTCGATGACGACGACGACGAGGATTGCACGATAACATAAAACTTTACTGGAAACATCATTAACGACGTCGACCATCTTCCCTCTTCCTTGTGGCGTACTGTTTTCATAGAGGATCGTATTGTTTAGTTATTTAATATTGAGGAGATGATAGATAATGACACTGTTTTTGTATACATTGGTGTACTGTTTATTGGATTCAAATGTACTTTTGGTCCGACTACGAAGAAGGCAATGATGGCGCTGTTTAGCATCGAGGAGATGATAGATGATGCATTGTTTTATAACAACGACGCACTGTTTAGCATTGAGGAGATGATAGATGACGCATTGTTCTATAACGATGGGGCACTGTTTGTTTCGATTACGACGATGACGATGATGGCAACGATGACGAACGATAGTGTGGACTTACTCAGATGAAAGAGAGCAAGATATTAGGGAAGAGTTTTTGATTTGATTATTTTTTGATAATTAATTGATAGGTGAATATTCGATTATGTGTAATTTTGAATCGAAATCAGAAAAAAATATTTTGTTTCCTTATCATAATATTGAGCGATGAAGTCCATAATTTTTCCTTGAAAATCAAATGGTAAATAAATCTTACATATGACTAATTGATAATTATTTTGGGTTTTTGAAATTTATCGTTAATTTTCTCAAAAAGTAATGATATGATGTTGAAAAATTTGTTGAAGTGTGTATAAAAATTATAAAACAAAAAAATAATGAATGATACATCTTCAAATATAAAATATTGCTGTAGTATTATGTATTTTTTTAAGGTAAAATGGGTGGAATAGGACGTTATGGAGTATAATGAATAGTAAAAAAATAGAGAGAAAATTTTAGTGAATCTGATGAATACCTAAGGGGAGAGTAAAGTTCAAAGATTTATCTATCTATTTCGTAATAGAGGGGGTTAACTGCAAATGTGGGATAATTCGATTGGATTCGATGCTATTTTCTCGTCACGAAATAAACAAAAAAAATCCACTAACGTTATTGTTTATTGTTGAAATAATATATTATTGTTTGTTTTGTTTTTTTACGAGAATATATTACTGATTATTATCCAAAAATCAAAGAATATCTTCACTTATTTTACTTTTGAAGTCCATTTTTTTTAAGGTCCATCATGGATTACTCACTTTCTGAATTACGCATATTAAATGATGTAAGGCAAGATTAACCCATATCCATTATCTACTATTGAAGTCAAAATTTATTTAACTTCTATTGTAAATTTTTAAATCTGGATCAATTCGAAAGAAATCCATAAAAATATAAATACATGATTATCAAAAATCTCATCCATAAAATAAGGCAAGCTTTTATTCTATCATAAACGATACAATAGTTTTAAAATGAACCAAGTTCAAAATGGTTTGAACCAAACCTACAAATCATAATCAATGATCCATCACAAATCACAATCTCACCCGATAAAAACCCCCCAAAACCAAAACTAAAAACCCAAAAGCCCTCTACACTAAATAGCAACCACCCCACCTCAAATCTCTCCTCGTATTCATCTCAGCACCTCTTTCAAAAAAAGAAAGAGAAAGGAAATCACACAATCATTTCTCCAAAAAACTCAAAAACATGAAGCAAAATGGTATTCTTGATGATGGGTTTGTGAGAGCAGACAAGATTGATCTCAAGAGCCTAGATGAGCAACTTGAGAGACACATGACAAGAAGATTAAGTCTTGATAGTAATAGTAATAATGGGAGCAGCCATGGCAAGAACAATAACCATATCAACACAACAAGAACAAGAAGTGATTCTGTGATCAGGGAAAGGCAGCAGTTTGATTGGGAGATTGACCCATCAAGGCTTGTGATCAAATCTGTCATTGCTCGTGGCTCATACGGGACTGTTCATCGTGGGGTTTATGATGGCAAGGATGTGGCTGGTGAGTGTGGGATGAATTGGTGGGATTGAACCCTAGATTTGGAGTTTGAGATTGGTTTGGGGATTTGGGGTTTGTTGGGTGCTTGTAAAGGTTGCATTTTTATGAGGTTTATGTGATTTTGAGTGTTGGGTTCGAGTTGGGTTTTCTTGGGTAGGCCTGAATATTTCATTTTTTGTGGTTCCTTATGTCTTGTTTCTTCCATTTTGTTCTTTTAAGGGATCTGTTTGAGGGTATTACGAACCAGTCTTTATACTGCGTACATCTTGCTCCCCCTACCTTGTTGGTGACGGGAATACCTTGGTTGTTATGTGGTGGTCTGGAGATTGGTTATGCTTGTTGGCGAGTTTGGTCTATAGATAGACACTCATGAAAAAAGCGTTTTCATCGAGAGCATCGAGCAATATTTCCTTTTAAGATCCTATTATGAACGGGAGCCTTTGGACAGGTTCACCTTGCAAGGTTTCCCATGATGGGAAATTGTTGTTTGTTGAAATATATATTTGGTACTTTGATGTACTATTTCTGGGGTGTCCTTAATCATGATTATGGGATTGTGATGATGATCAATATAATGGGACTATGATTGATGTTGATCAGAAATTTAACCTATGTGTTGAACTAAGCTTTCATTCTCATTGTCAAAATTGAGAGTGGAAAAATGGTACTGAATTTGGCTACGTGGGGATTCTGGTGAGGTCCACCAAAATCACTGGCTTGGCCCGGCACCAGGTTGAATGAGACAAGATGGTCTTCTCTCTTTTGGAACTCTCTGCTCTGATTTCTTGCTAAATTTTATTCCATGACATAGGAGAATGATGGCGTTGTATCCATAATTCCATATTAAGGGTTGTTTGTTGTGATTGTGACTATGATTGTAGCACAATAGCAAATCTTTGATGGTTAGATAAAACTAGCTAACCAGCGCATTGATTATTTTCAGAAGAAACTGGTAGTTGCTTTCTTTGAAAGTAGTTAGTATGAGTTATATGATATGCACTTCAGGATCTGTTTTGATGTATGTATTGCTATGGTTAATTCAACTATTTCATATGATTTCCATGTGTGGAAGTGATGTGGAAAGAAAAAGGTTGTGGCACACAATAAAGTTTTTGTAATAAAATTGTTCTTGAAAAGGTTAGGCGGGCATCTATGTTGGCACCTCCCTAGCCTTGAGTGATGCCTAAGCGCTGCTGCTGGTTTTTTTTTTTTTTTGCCTGTATTATGTTACTACTGGTACATATTAAGTACTTTGTTATGTTTGTATGAACACGTAGACGATAGTATAGTCCCGCCTAGCTTCCAAGAGGCTGGGGGCAACCCCCAATCGAGCCGCCTAATTCTCTATTGACATTGTGCATTAAGCTGAGATTGGTTCTCTCCATGGCTTCTTTATTAAAGGGACTTACCTATTAGTCATAAACGTACAATACAGGACCATAGGTCCTTCGTATCTATGCCTCACGAGTAGGATCTTTGACATGAATTCTCTTTTTTCCATAATAAACGATAAAATTTGTCGTATGGTAACCGAATCCGGGAATAATTCGTGTATTTCTCGTATAATTCGTATATGATTCGGATTTTTTTTGTTAATTCACATATAATTCGGATTTTTCGTAAAATACGAGAAAAATCTGATTTTTTTTAAAATGTGTCGAAAATCGCATGAAAATTTCATACAAAAACTTGGGCTTCCAACATAACAATTTTACCACTCAAGAACAATGACTGCTTCATTTTCTTGTTTGAAACCCGTATTAACCTCGTATTTCATTTTTATCCGTATTAATCATCGTACCGTTTCAATACCAGATTTATCATTGCGTTTTTTCCCCTCAATTTTTTCTCGATCTTTTCAATTTTTTCTGTAATTTATGTTTTCTGAATTAATCACTTATCCGGAGCCGTCACTCTATCATACTGATATGTAACATGTTCATATAATTTCTGATGGAGCGACTGCAG
>JAOVYX010001073.1:0-12976 GCA_035668315.1 Drosera spatulata | reverse complement strand
TAATCATGTTACATGCATATGAAACCATTGATTGTATATGACAATTAGCTTAAATCATATTATATCAATTAGCTACTCACTAAAATCACGTGATTTATAGCTTTAACCTATGTATATTAGGTGATCAATCTAATAAACACATGTCATATAGTATTTCTAACAGGTTTCATGCAACATTTTCATCATTAAACACCTCTGGTTACTTTCATATACTCAACATCTCATGATCTAAGGTCATCAAAACTCATCAACACATCCCTACCAAAGAACTACTCACACATAAGCATTAAACAAAGCATGAAAGTAAGCATGGCAATGTAAACAAACATTCTACAGAGATTGAATTACTGAGAACAAAGGTTTTACAGCGCTCAATGCATTCCAAACTAAAGTCCAAAGGTATCCTATGCATTGCGAATCAAAACTCCTTGAAATTCCCTCCAAGGCTCCTCCTCTTTGCGTCTCGCTTCCCTTGATCGCCTCTGCCGTCCCTAGGCATTTCCTCCTCTGTATTCGTTTAGAAGAATCCTAGGGCACGTATTTATAGGCGAGGGTCGAGACCAGATCGATCCGACGACTGAAAATTGATGTTTTGCATCTGAAACAATGTCGCGGCCGTGACCATGGTAGTCACGCCCACGACGGCTTAAAAACGTGGATTTGGCTGAAACATTGAGTCGTGCCCGCGACAAGGAGGGTGTCACACCCGCGACAACCAGGCATGCCCGTGACCACAGTGCAGCTTGCCCGCAACCGGTGTACTCTTTACCTTAAAACTAATATAAAAGATATTAAACAACGTTCAAAATTCTAGAAACTTATACAACACATCTAAACATGCTAATCTAGCTAAACGACATAAATGTTGCTGTATAAACTCTCGAAGCACATGAAATCTATTTTTTTGAGCTCATGACTTGCCATTTTCTTCATTCTTCTTCATTTTTTCTCCAAACTTTGTGCCAATCTGCGAAAAACATAAAAACACAACAGTACCAACATTCAAAGATAGAAAGACGCTAAAAACATAAAATAGACAATACAAAAGAAATAAAACAAACATTTAGAATAAAGAAACGATGTGTGTTTATACACACTTCAAATTCCCCTAAGCTAAACCTTTGTTTGTCCCTAAACAAAGTCTAGACTCAAAACAAAGAAAGAAATGTGAAATGAAGACAAACTAACAGGACTCAAAAATTCCATAGCTCGTGCGTCAAAGTAATCAGATTGCCTAAAATCAACACAAAACACATGTCGAAAGAATATTCATCAAAAAGTCACCCTTAATCTCTATTCACATCACATCTAGCTACCCCTCAAATCATTCCCTCTCATGGTCCTTCACACCAAGCAAATTCCCGAGATGTAGCAAGACAAAACATGTTGAAAACTCAAATCAAAATTCTTTTTGTTTTTCACCCTGTTACTTCCTTATATAGGATCATTCCCAAAGCCACCAAGGTCTCAAAGGAGGTCTACATTTCCTACTGGATACGTATCTTTTCTTTTTTCAAGCTATATTATCAAAGACTATATCTCCTTTTTTATCCGTAGATGGTAATTTTGATTGCTGAGGTAAGCACCTTAAAATATTGCTTTGCAAATTTTTCTCTTTTCTTTCTATCTTTTTTTCTTTCATTCTGAGTAGGTCTAGAGCATTTTACAGTAACCAAAAATAGCATGAGGGTTACCATGAAAAAACGGGTGTTTAATAAACAAAAATTTTAAATTTTCTTCGAAAAACCACTACATGCTCCCCTATAAGTGCTGGATAAATGAAAAGATGGCATAAAACGGGATCATGAAGGTTTTTTTTTTCTTTTTAAGTGTCTAGCTATGGTCCAAATCACTACTTAAGCGCTATCTACAAATGAAAAAGGTCATCTCATAGGAATATACTAGAATGATGTTAGCAAAGATTCAGAACTTCCTTAGAGACAATATTCAAACTACATGTATTAGTGCAACATTTATCATGGCATAAATCATCATTTTATTTTGCTCAAGCCATAAATTGAAAAACAATTTTTTTTCTTTTTATTTTCATTTTCAAAAATTTTATAACTCTAATGAAGATTCTAAATAAATAAATCATCAACCTTAAAAATTCCCCTAAGGTAAAGCATTACATTGTCCTCAATGTAAAAATCCTCGTCTGTACCCGATCACTGCTGTAACTTCGTCTGTACTCAGCACTGCTGCAACCTTTTCTGCATTGCTGTGTTGGCCCTTGTCAACAAGATTGATCCTAGATCCTGAAACATTTGCAGGTCTTTTGCTGTCCATGCATGTCTTAGCTGCCTTGTTGAAATTCCTTTTAGTGGTCTGCATCTGGTGGACCACAATGCTCTCCATATGTGATCGTCTGCTCTTTAGCATCTAACCTAGATTGTAGATTACTAACTAATTCCTGGCCTTAGTACACTAACTACATCATGGTTAATACTTTTAAGTTTTGTTCATCAATTTCTATACAACTGGAGGGATTGCACATTCCTATCAATCTCCTCCTAAATTGATGCTAACAAAACTCCCAAGTAAAACAACAAGCTTACCAATTACATTTGTTTTAAAAACTTAATCCTATTTCTAAGACTAAATGCAACAAAGGATGTATCATTCTTCACCTTGATGCTCACTGCCGCTGCTGTGCTTTTGAGGGTAACCCTCTTATGTGCTTAGCTGCCTTCTTTTCTCCCCCTAGGGCTGCCCCCCCTGAGATCCTTGCCTTGATGAGGGTCTTTGCTTTGCAGCCCTCTCCCCTTTTGCTGTAGTGGTTGATTATCTTTTGAGCCCTTCTGCAGATGGCCTTGGTGCTTCTTTCCCTTTCTCTGTTGCCTTCTCCCCCTTTTTGTTAGCAACTGGTGCTACTGTGAGGGCTTCGATTACATCTCAAAGGACTTTTAGTTCAGAAGTAGTTGTCTGTTAAGCAGTTGTGGCCTTGGCAGTTTCAAGCTGAATCTTGGTTTCTAGCAAGTTGAGCCTTCTGTTATTTTTAAGGATGTGTTTCTGGAGTTTCCGTTGAGTGGTCTGTAGAGAAGTTTGCAGTCTGCGAAGGTCAGCTGAGTGTTGGCCCCGTAACTTGTTCAGATTTGAAGAACTAAGCCTGTACTGCTGGAGATTGAGGGCATTGCCCTCTGGATTTGGTTGAGAAGCCCTTGAGCCATGTTAGAGAGAGTATCGTGGAAGCCTGCAAACCATTTGATTCTGGCATACTTCTCAGCTTCCAGCTCGTCTGCAACTGGTTCAATCTATCAAGAAGATCCTTGAATGCATCCTTTGTCCACTGATGCATGTTGTAGACCTCCTGATCTAGTTGTCTTAGTCTGTACTCCACTGTGGTTTCTGATGGAGATGACTGATGATGTACATGAATTTCAATTACGGCCATTGTTCTTGCAGTAGATGATGGCCTTTCATGGATTGGTGTCAATCTGACGTCTTCAAGGGCTTGCCTCAGACTTCTGGCTACAGTCTGGGGTGTCATTGGGACAGATGTGATGTTGTAGAGCCGTCCTTGAGGGAATCCCACTAAGGGTGGATCTGCCTTGGTCTACAATAATCCGAATGAAGAGGGAGGTGAGAATACTAGGTTTAGAGGGGATACACCTTGGATGTGTATATGCTCCTTACTTGTGGAGGTGTCACTCATCAGCTGCTTCTTGATTTCTTCAATTGTCATCCCTTTGAAAAGGTTGTCATCTGTAGTTTGCCCTTTTTTTAGTGCAGAAGTCATATCAGGTGACTCATCTTCAACTATGAAAATCTCCTCTGTTTGTGTTGGAGTAAGATAAAGAGCTGTGACCTCTGTGAACCCTTTTCGTGCAGTAGTTTGCTTATCGTCTGCTTTCTTTTTCTCTGAGATGGCCTCTGTTGCTCCTGTGCCTTATGATGCTGGAATGTCTGTTGTTGATTCCTCTGCTGCTGATTTTTCTGTTTCTGACCTCTCTGCTGCTGTTGTCTCTTCTTGTGATGGTTCAATTGTTTCTGGCTTGTCTGCTATAGGTGCCTCAGCTGCTGATTCTTTTGGCTATGTTGATGCTTCTGGTTCTGCTGTTGTTGGTGTTGGCTCTGCTGCTTCAGACTCTTCTGCTGCTAGCTCTTCTACTGTTGGCTCTTCTGCTACTGGTGGTTCTGTTGTGGACTGTTCCTTGATGCCTTCTCTAGCAGTTTCATCTATGATATCATCATCATCATGGCTTTCTGCTTCAGGATGTTCATCATAGCCATCATCATCATCTCTGGGAGATGGTGTTTTGCCTATGGTTGGTCTGGACAGATAATCATAAATTTCAAGTGTTGTGACTTCGACATGCTTGTCCACCAATCTCTTTAGCTCTGCTTCCACCTCCGGTGTGTGGACAAACTCCACAAGTTACAGCTGAGCCTGTTTGTGTCTCTTGGTTCTCAAGGTTGAGTCCTTGATCCCCAAGGCTTCACTGAATAATATGTATGGTTCAGTAGGCCTTTTCTTCTTATTACCTTCCCTTCTTTGCATCAATACCAACTATTCTATCTCAGCTTCCGTCATGCTGTCTACTATCGCAATCTCTGTACTTGAACCGTCTAGGTTGATCTTGTACCTTGTTGTTGGTCCTGAGGGAATGAGCTTTGGCCTTGTAGCCTTAGACTTCCTTTTAATTGAAAGTTTGTGCTCCTTGATGAACTGTTGGATCATTGTATCTTTTTGGGGTTTGTCAAGCATTTCATCAGTCTTGGCTCTCTATTTAGAATCTTCTCTTGAATGGCTTGGAGAGTTTGCAGTGCCTTCAGAATTTCTGCCTTTTCTGGAGATTGTGCTGCTGTGGTTGTTATTGTGGCCCATACTTCTGATGCAGTTGAGGGCTATTCAGCTTCAATCCCAACCAGCTCCATTCCAATAGTAGAGATAGGAATGATAGCAGTTACGTATGACTCTGATGCAGTAGCCCTTATTATCAAAGAGACTGTAGTAGATGCACTGAGAGACTGATCAGCTTGCATTCTTCTTAGTTTGGCCTCAATGTCTTCAATTTCCCTTCTTGTATACCCATGTGCATTCAACTTCTGCCTGAGTTGTGCGATGGGTCTTTCTCTGACTTCCTAATAGCTTTGTTGTGCTTCCAGGATGAGTTGCTGAAGGTTTTCATCAGCTCCTGCCTTTAGATATTTTAGAGCAATATTTACATCATGGAGCACAGCCATTTCTGGCTCCTTTGGAGGGAGACTCCTTGAAGATGATCTCGCAAATTGCTAAGGTTGTTGGTCTTTGAGTGTTGATTTTAGTCTGCTCGTCTGCAGGCGCAGACTGAGTTTCTTCCTCCACTTCCATGTATTGTGCAGCAGGGAGCTCAGATAATGTTTCCTTTTCTGAGGTCTGTAAGACAAGCTTCCTCCTTGTCACCTTCGTCTTCTTCGAATTGGATTCCGGGGCCATCTTGATCATTTTTCCTTCGGCTTTTTCAGGTTGCTTTTTGCCAGCCTAGTCTACAGCCTTTACTATAGTCTGTGGTACTGCTGGTTTCTTTAAGAAGCCTATTGGCTACTTCCCAATCTTTCGGACGTCAATCTGCTTAGCCATAGTCCATGGCCTTCCTTTCTTATCAGAAAGCTTGAGCTTCTCTTTAAGGATTATGCTTATAACCTTTCCAAACAGAGGTTGTCTAGCCTCTACCGCTTTGGCCAGTTGATACGTTACCAGCTTGGCCCAGTTGAGTTTGTGCTTTGCACACATTATTTCTTGTTGATCGGAGACAATCTGATATTTGGAGAACTACCTCGACATGATCACCTTTTTGACCACGTCTGCAAGAAGTTTGTGTGCCTTGGATAAATATTTCTTTATTGTACGAATTCCTTTCTTCTGTCTGTCCTCGCTCAGCATTGCGTGCCTCTCATCACTCACCACAGAGACTGGAATGCCTCTGGGTCCTTCATTTGAAACTCTATACAGCTGTTCGAAATCATTTGGAGTGATGATGTTCCCAATTCATTTGAAGGATGTGTATGTGATGCATTGAAAGTTCTCAGTAACTTTTGCTTTTTCAATGAAGTCAAGTGCCTCTTCGTCATATATTCTGCTGGTTTTCTCACAGAAATACTTCAACTCGGCATCCTGTATCAGCTCAGAGATCTCCTTGACTTCATCTGATTCATTTCTCAAGGTTTTGAAATCCAAAACTACTCCGGTCTGCAACTGAGTTCTTCTTATGGAACTGCGTTGCTCTTGGGTTTTGTCACTCTTTGAGGGAGTGTTGGATCGGGTGTTGGCCATTTCTCCGTGAAATTGAAAGAATTTTTTTAAGTTTGCGAAAGTGAGATATGAGAATTAGCAAACTACAGTTTGCAGTAGAGCGCAAGAGAGAGAGAAGAAGAGCATTAGAATGCTTAGAATAAGAGAGAGAGAGAGAGAGAGAGAGAGAGAGAGAGAGAGTAAAAAGTGTTTTGGAGTTGAAATTTTTTTTTCATATTAATACTCTTTGAAAAGCTACTTCTGCCATAGAAAAGTAACCGTTATGTAGATTCAGTCACAGATTTGACTGTTGCAAAAATTTAGGCAATCAATTTTAAAATGATATTTCTTTCCGAAAATAGAACTGTAGTAGGGTAAAAATAATATTGGTTTGCATTCTACATGTGCAGTAGAGCAGTAGAGCATTTAAACCATTTTACTGATTTAAATCAATCATACCCAACTCTCCTCGGAATTGAATAAATTTGCTCACATCAAGAGACTTTGTAAAAATATCGGTAATTTGTTTTTCTGTTGGAATGTATTCCAGTTCAGTATGACCTTTTTGTACATGATTGCTGATAAAATGATATCTGACATCTATGTGCTTGGTCCTTACATGAAAGACTGGATTTTCCAAAATTGTCATTCCAAAATATTTGTGTCTTTGAAAACGTCATACCATAGTCTGCAAGTTGTGACCTTATCCATAATACTTGTGCAACACAGCTTCCAGCAGCTATATATTCTACTTCTGCAGTAGAGGTTGACACTGTGTTCTACTTCTTGCTGAGCCATGATATCAATCTTACACCAAGAAATTGACATGTTCCACTGGTTCTTTTCCTGTCAACTCTACAACCTGCGAAGTCTGCATCTGAATAGCTTGTTAGTGTAAATCTGATTCCCTAGGATACCATACATCCAGATCTGGAGTACCTTTGAGATATCTCAGGATTCTCTTTACTACACTGTGATGGGATTCTTTAGGATCAGATTGATATCTTGCGCATACGCAGACTGAGTATAGGATGTCTGGTCTACTAGCAGTCAAATATAGAAATGATCCTATTATGCCCCTATACATTGCTTAGTTAATTTCTTTCCCACTCTCATCTTTATCTATCTTTGCAGCTGAGCTCATAGGAGTTTACATGTGACATGCATTTTCAAGTCCATATTTTTTGATAATATTTTTCAGGCAATTGGCCTAATTTATGAATTTTTCAGTGTTTGACTGTTGTACCTGAAATCCTAGAAAGTATTTTAACTCTTCCATTAAACTCATTTAAAATTTTGATTTCATTAAGGCAGTAAATCTCTCACACAATTTATTATTAGTGCAGCCAAATATTATGTCATCTATATAAATTTGCACTAAGAGTGTATGCTCCTTATGTTTCTTAAGAAATAAGGTGGTATCTATCTTTCCTCTCTGAAAATTACTTTCACACAGAAAAGTTGAGAGAGTTTCATGTCATGCCTTTGGAGCTTGTTTTAAGCCATATAATGCTTTGTCTAACTTAAAGACATGATTTGGATGTTCAAAGTCTTCAAATCCAGGAGGCTGTTTAACATAAACCTCTTCCCGCAGCGATCCGTTGAGAAAGGCACTCTTTACATCCATCTGATAGACTTTGAATCCTTGGTATACAGTATAGGTAAGGAACATTCTTATTGCTTCCAGTCTTGCAATAGGGGTAAAGGTTTCATCAAAGTCAATTCCTTCTTCCCGTGAGTAACCGTTTGCAACTAGCCTGGCTTTGTTTCTGACAACTATTCCATTTTCATCAGTCTTATTTCTGAATACCTATTTGCAGCCAACAACAGGATAATTTTTGGGTCTGGACATCAGATACCATACTTCATTCTTTTGAAATTCATTTAACACTTCCTGCATGGCATCAATCCAGTTTGGATCACCCAGAGCTACATTGACTGTCTTTGGCTCCATTTCTGATATGAAGCATACAGACAGACATTCTCTGATTGTTGACCATCTAGTCTGCAGTGGTGCATCCTTGTCTCCAATGATGTCATCTTGTGTATGTGTCTTAATCCATCTCCTTTTATCTTAATTAATGATGATGTTCTCCAGTTGTTGTTGCATCATTGGCTGTTCTGGCTCTGCTGCAACACTGTTTTCTTATATGTCTATAGACTGCTCATCCTTTTCTGCAGCATCATAGCTCTTGTCTGCATCTTGTTCATCATCTATGCATGCACATTCCTCATTAAAAAAATTAACGGTACAGATGGATATTTCAGATTCGTCACAGGAAACATGAACTGACTCTTCAACTGTTTGTATTCTCTTGTTATACACTCTGAAGGCCTTGCTAGTTGTGGAATATCCTAGAAATGTTCCTTCATCTATCTTAGGGTCAAAATTTTCCTATATGACGTTTATCATTGTTATGAATATAACATTTGCATCCAAAAGCATGAAAGTATTTGACACTTGGTATCTTTCCTTTCCATAATTCATAAGGAGTCTTTTTATGCAGCTTATGTATAAGACACCTGTTTTGAACATAACATGCAGTGTTTACTGCTTCAGCCCAGAACCTTTTAGGTAAATCTGCATCAGCAAGCATTGTTCTGGCTGCTTCTATGAGTGTCCTATTTTTTTTTTCTGCTACACCATTTTGCTGAGGCGTTCTAGGTGCGGAAAACTTATGTTTAATATCATGATCATCGTAATAATTATCAACTCCTGTTTGAACAAATTCAATGCCATGATCACTCCTAATTGTGACTTCCTCAGTACCTTTTTCAATTTGTATTTGTCTTAGAAATCTAGTTAGCAGCCTACTGGCTTCACTCCTTTTATGTAAAAATATTACCCATGAATATCTTGAGTAGTCATCCATTATAACTAGAGTATACTTCTTTCTATTTAAGCTATCTACTTCTATTGGACCAAAAAGATCCATTTGCAGCAGTTCAAGGACTCTAACTATTTCTGATAAATTTATTGATTTAAAGTTTGCTCTAGTCTGCTTGCCTTCTTGACATGACTTACACAGCTTATCTTTCTTGAACTTGATTTGAGGAAGAACTCTTACCAAGTTTTCTGAGGACAGCTCAGCTATGGTTTTGAAATTTAGGTGAGCTAATCTTTTATGCCATAACCAGTTTGTATCTTCAGCACCTTTAGTATAAAAGCATGTAATTTGTACTTATTGGGATGAATTGAAGTCTACTGCATAAATGTTTCCATTTCTGATACCTTCCAATTTGACTTCTTTGGTGATTTTATCTTTTACTTGACAAGAATCATGAGTAAAGAAAACATCATAATTTTTATCAATAATTGACTAATGGACAATAGGTTATGTTCTAAACCTTTAACATAAGCTACATCTCTACAGATTAGGAAACCTATACCAAGGGTTTCATAACCTTTAGTTTGCCTTGCCTCCTCCAAAGATGACTAGTGGTCCTTCCTCTTTCCTGTAATCTTTCAATATGCTTTTATTCCCAGTCATGTGTACTGAGTACCCACTGTCCAAGTACCATGTTTCATCTTGCTATTCCTGGAACAAAGAATTGAAAACCTTGCACATGGTACCCACAAATATGGGTCCTTACTTGTCAGTTTCGGGCACCCACATCTGAATCATTTTCTTGTGTGGAGTCCAACATTCGAATGATTTGTGATCAGGTTTGCCACAAGTATAGCAGTAGATCCTTGGACTTATTGCTCTAGGTGGTCTGCTAGTGTTTTTCCATTCCCTTTGCTGCATTTTGCATATGCAGACGGCTTCTAATATGGTCTTCTCCATGTAGTATAGGAAGTATTGTTCCATACTGAGTAATTTGGTGCATACTGAGGTCTATGTGACCTTTTGTTAGCCTCTATCTTATATTTCTAGGCTGTATGCACTTTGTGATGCTTTGCATCAGCTTGTACTGGTGTTTTGCATACTGGCTCAGTCCTTTTAGATTAAGCAACAGAGACTTTGCTGCTCTGCTTCCCTTGTTCAGGTGAGGATTTATCCTTCTGCGAATTTTGCAGAGGTCTGCTTTACCTCTCTCTTATTGGTTGTGACATTATTGTTCACTTTTGAGTGTGCAAAATCATTCAACCAGTCCTTGTATCCCAATCCTGATCGATCATGTGAGGATTGACCCATGTTTAGCAATTTTTTGCAATTCCAGGGTCTTTCCATTCCATGTGACCACTTGAGCCTGCAGCTCAGTATTTCTTTTTGTGAGCGTTTCCGCTACTGCATTGAGAAGTTATATCTTCTCATCTGATTCTTTTAGCTCATTTTGAGCTACTAATAAGTCATTTAACTTGTTTTCAATCTCTTCATGTGCTAGATTGTAATTCTCTCTGAGATTCACAATTAATTCAAGATTGTCTTTATTTTCCCTTGAAAGGGAAATAAAGTTTTCAGAGGTTTTTTGAAAAGCCTCCTTCAATTCCTCTAGAGTAGCATCTGAGTTAGAGAAATCAAATGCCTTTTGCTTTTCATCACTTCTTGCCAAGAGACAGAGCTGTGCATTTGAGATTGTTTCTTTATCATCTGAGCCTATCTCACTCCATGTTTTAGCAGCATATGCCTTGCCTTTTTTGTTCCTCCCAGAGCTCTCTTTGCTATATTCCTTTTTGTTCCTCTATGCAGACAATTCCTGTGTAGGTCGTGTGAATTGTGCGGCAAAGTGCCCTAACTTTCCACAGTTATAACAGAGCTCCTTTTCTGCTTCTTTGGCCTTGCTTGAGATATTCGTCTTGAGATATTTCTTCTTGAACAGCTTTCTGAACTTCTTGCCTATCAGTGCAAGCTCTTCTGATATTGCCTGTTCACTTGCAGACGAGGTGACACTGGTTTCCTCTTCTGTCATGGATCTCAAAATTTTTTCTTGAGCTTTGAAGGCCAGAGTTTTCTTTCTAGCCTCATCAATTTGTTTTTTCTGCTCAACTTTTAGATTGTAGGTATGCAGCACACCATATAGCTGTGCCAAAGAGATCTTAGCAAGATCCCTGGACTCCCTTATTGTTGTGGTCTTAGTTCCCCATATCTCACCAAATGATCTCATGAACTTTAGGTTAACTTCCCTGTTGTCAAAGGTCTTCCCTAAAGTGTTGAGATTGTTGATGAGTACATTGAATCTCTCATAGAAGCTAATCAAATTTTCATCAGATCTCATTGAGACCCAATCGTACTGCTGCATCAGGACATCCTTCTTGTTTTCTCTGATTTCATTTGTTCCTTTATTTCTGAGCAGTAGAGCGTCACATGCTTTCTTTGCAGTGGTTGTATGAACCACTATCTCAAATCATCATCAAGAGATTTGAATATTTGATTTATTGCCCTTCTGTCCACCAACACTAAATCCCAGCCCTCTTTTGTCCAGAGGGACTTGGGCTTGTCCACTTCGCTGGATGCATCAATTGGATCTGGCATCTTTGGCATGTATGGTCCATCTGTGATGATGTCATGTATTTTTTCATCTGCTGAATCCAGATGTGCAAGCATTCTTAGCTTCCAGTGATTGAATTTGTCAGATGAGCATGCTGGTAGCTCTCCATTGTTAGGGCATTTGGGTAGCTTTGGAGGAGCCATAGTTTCTTCGCGAAATAAACTGAAAGTCCCAGAAATAACCTAGAGGGAAAGGGGTGAATTGGGTATCTCAAAAATTTTCCATACAGTACAGTAAAGTTATGGGCTAGTCTGCACTGCCTGAGTCTGCAGCAGTATTGCGGAAGTTCTGCAGTTGAGACTTTAGCTTTGTAAAGCTTGTCTCTTTGGACTTAAAGTTCTTTACTAACAGTTCTAGGAATGATAATCAATGCGGAAAAGTAAATGACACAGGATTTTTACACTCGTTCAGACATTTGCTACCAACAAGTAACAGAAGCTTAGTCCAGTCTTCCCTTGGTCGTGACCAGTGTAGTCAAGCCAAGAGGAGGTTCACTAATTCTTGTTTCTGGTTTACCAGATTGCCCCTTTACAACAAGATTGTACTTACTAAAAGATGAAGAACCTAGATCTCGCAGTGCTCTGCTGCAGTTGTTGCTCTTCACTTGCATACTAGTGAACCTTCTTCACAAATCCTGAATCTTCAATTCAGCTCACACACAACGAGTTTTCAAGGCTTTTCTTCTTTGGAAAGCTCTCAAATGATGTTCAATGATGCGTGCCGTCGTAAGCACGTCAAATTGTGATTAACTTCACCACTAGAACTGTCACATGGACCTTCAATTTGTGCATCAGTACCATACTTCTCAACGAAAGATTCATAAGGTAAATCAAAGTCTTCATCCGAATCATCCTCAAATTGAATTTGATTAGAACAGTCAATTGAAGATATTACTTCACCATTTTTAAAGATGGTTAGGTTCTCAGCTTCTTGTGATTGTTCAAATGCATTATATGACTCGAAATTTGGAATTTCTCTTGAAAATGGTATTGAATTGAGCTCGTCAATTTGACTCTGCAATTTACGCTTATGAGACTCATTGTCTTCTGCAAACAATCTATGTTCTTATTGAGTAAGGAGTTGGTTATGCACAATGATTTGAACCATTTCTTTCAAAGAAATAGAATTTAAATCTTGTGAGTATGGTATTGAGGACTGACAATGTAAATGGTCAAGAGAATGACTTTGTGAAAAGTCCAAAGAATTATCTGGCATTGAAGAATGAAAGTCTTGATATCCTTCATGATGACTATGATAATCTAACCATCCACCATCATAATAGTTATAATCAACATTATATCCATGTTGTGGTTGTAATGGTTGTTGAAA
>JAOVYX010001072.1:0-12978 GCA_035668315.1 Drosera spatulata | reverse complement strand
GTTATATGGCAGGCTGAAAGACTCGGGTTCACAACAACTTGCCGTGAAGAGCTTTGCCAACTCAAAGGCCTGCAATCCAAAGTATCTCCTTCAGATGGGTCTCACTGCCTCAGAGGATCCTTTATTTAACTCCGAAGTAGCCACATATGCCCTCAATGCTAGCCTCACACACCTACTCGCCTCACCTACTCCTGACTATCAAAACATCGCCATGATCATCAGAAGGCTAATCACAGTATCAGTGGTCTGCAAAAACAACTTCGATGATGAGGATGACGCGGTCTATGCCTTGTATAGGCAAGCATATCGTATCATGGTCGGGCTCAAAGAAGGGGAGTACCCAATTGAGGAGGGAAAATGGCTTGCTACAACTGCTTGGAATCGAGCTTCTGTTCCTGTGAGGCTTGGCCAGGTTGGCGTGGGGAAGAAATGGATGACTTTAGGACTAGAGCTTGCGAAGAATGTGCCTGGGATGGAAACTTATAGAGCATCCATGGAAGATTATATTGCTGGATTTGAGAAGAAATCGCGCAAGGATGATATGCAGGAACTCAAACCTATGGAAACAGACTGAAGCAAACGTGACGTGGAGTGTTGGTCATTTAGGGAAAATATGATGCTGGTCTAGTCGTCTTCAGAGTTCTGTGGATAGAAGTCGGTACAGATATACACAACTACAAGTAGGAATATGTGAATGCAGGAATCTGTTTGTATGACTATACCTGAAAACAAAATGTAGATTTTCGGATCAATACTTGGTGTAGATGGCGTGATTTTAATAGGATAGAACTTAGGAATCTTAAGAGTTTAGAGCGAAACGATGCAGACTTAAGAGCAAAGTTTTGTTCATATTCGCTTGAAGCGATCCCCTGTCAATTGTCATGGACCATTGTGAATTGTTTCTTTGAAGCACTTTAGTGGTGAAATTACTTATGCTATGGTGATGTCGTCAAAATATGCATATTCTAGACCAATGTTTCCTGGTGTCCTGAAACAAAAATGAAAGCACTAAAGAAGGCCTGCCCCAGGATCGTAAAAAGTCTTGCACTGAAGTGTATTTTTCTAATCAGGTTTTAATCGTTTTTATCTTTTACTAACATTCGAATGCTTTATCTAGATGGTGGTTGTAAGTGTATCACTTGATAGTTTGATCTTGGGTAGTTTTGATCAAATCATGGAGATTACGCAATGTTACACTGAATGAAAAACATCACTATAAAATAACAAAAAATCGAGAAAAGATACATCAATATGAGACAGAGTTCTCCAGGAAAATTTTTTAGAAAAATACACATTTTTATTTGAGAAATCTTACATTTATTAAAATGGCTCTAGTCTCCACATTACTCCAATCAAAATGTACCCTGCACTAGAGATAAATTAGTCATATGTCAACTTTCTTCAAAATGACAATGAGTAAGAATATTCAGTGTCATTTTTTATATATATAAAGATCCAATCTTTTACGTAGTCATTCAACAGATTCTCTACATTAATTTATTATATCGATAACTTATATTTTTTATATACTGATTTTTAACTATATTCTAAATTATATATTATTTTTTGAGTAATTGTTATGATAGTAAATATTTATATTATTTTTATGCTATTTAAAAAAAATTCGTTTATAAATTATGAGTATGATCATGTGAAACGCAGATCAGTCACAGCTTCTGTTAGAAAATGTGAAGTTTTTGAGTTAGCACATGTCAAGAGAGGACGAGAGAGATCTAAAAAGACCATGAGAGAAACCTTGAAGTATGATATGACCTATCATAATCTTACAGAAGATGATGTATATGACAGATTAGAATGACGCCGTTGTATCATGTAGCCGACTCCATTTGATAAGATAAAGGCTTGATTTATTTTTTTTATATAAATTATGATATTTTTATTTTTGATATTAAAAATTCTTAAGTTATATATTTTATATTTTATTTTTTTGTAATAGTTATTTATTTTAGGGTGAATTACCTAAACATATAAAACATGAAAAAATATCAAAAAGATACACAAAAAATCAAAATTTCAAAAACATACAATTTATCTATATCATTAAAATCCCTAACCCTATTCTCTTTTCTATCCCAACCTCTACCATACCCAACCGTCGTCGGAATCTTCATCGGAATCCGATCATATCATCGAAATTTGACCGAAATCTGAAACGATGTCGGAATCTTGTCAGAATCCGATCATATTGTCCGAATATGAAACAGAGCGTTTGAATAAAATCAAAATAAAGTGCATGATAAAAAATGAAAACAGAATGCCATTACAAAAATGAAACAGAGCTTCTGTTTGGAAAAAGAACGCATGAACACCTTAAACAGACCGTACGAACAAATAAAACAGAACGCATGAACAAATGAAATAGAGCCATGAATTAAAAAAATGAAGCAGAGACTATGCATCATCAGATCTTGACATCACCCAAAAAATGAAACAGAGCGTATGAACAAATGAAACAAAGCATATGTTTCCGAATAAAACAGAACGCATGTACAAAAAATAAAACAAAGTGCATAAATAAATGAAACAAAACGCATGAACAAAAGTTTACAGGGTACATTGTTACTCTAATCAAAACACAATCCGAAATGAAATAAACCCAGATTGCCCAATTCACCAATGAGCACAATTCCACTCCTAATCATCACCCAATTGCAAAAGGCCCTTAAAGTTGACACTGCAACAAGAAATTTGTCATTGCATCTTAATTTACCGCAACAAAATCCAAATCGACCACCTCACCAATAACTACAATTCCACTCATAATCATTACCCAAGTGCAAAAAGCCTCTAAATTTGACAATAGAACAACAAATTCACCCTTTCAACTTGATGTCCCACAACAAAACCCTAATCTTCAATAATCACTCGTCTAACACTAAATACCATACTTGGCAAAAGGGGAAAGTTACCTTCATTTTGTTCTTCTTGGCTTGGAGTTTTTTCCCCTTCTTCTCCCTCTCCTATTGTTTCTCTGAAAAATCAAATCAAATCATCATCAAATGAAAATCTCACAAAAAATCAAAAGAAAAGAAAAGAAAAAGAGTGCTTTGTAATTTAATGGGTAGAGATACTTCGGAGTTCGAATTCGTGTTTTCTTTTCCTGCAAGCTAAACTGTTCTTCTTTGACATCTTCTCTCTGATTCTTCGATTTTCTTATTGGAAGTTTTTTGCGATGGTTTCCTCTTATCAGAATTTGGAATGAGTTTGTTTTGTTTGGAACCTCAGAAACACTAGGATTTGGAATCCTAGAGTTACTACATTACATTACACTAGATGGAGGTGGTGGAGATAGGGGCGACGACGGAGGTGGTGCAGAGACGGAGCGGTGGTGGAAAGAGAGCGGAGCGACGACGGAGATGATGGAGAAATAATGAAGCGATGGATATGTAGGAGATAGAGGGGAGGAAAAAGTGGATCAAATTATATTTTTGGAAAATTTTAATTTTGTATGTATGATTTTGAAATTATTTTTTAAAAATTATAGTTTTAAATCATTTGTTGTTTATTTTATTTAAAGTACCATAAATTAGTAATTATTTTTTTAGGATCTTAAATATCATAAAATAATAATAAAACAGATATAAATAATGATATTTTGATTTCCTAAAATTGATGAATGAAATGAGAGATAAGGAAGGATATAAAGATAAAAATGAAGATTGAGAATCGATTGGATGAATCAATTTTTATCAAATTCCTTATATTGAAGGATAGAGAATGGTTTAGAAAAACTATGACAAATGCTCAGATCGTTGCTAGTACTTGCTTTCTCAATCTAGTACTCGGAACTCATGAAGAACTCAACATTTGTCATATATATAATAAAGTTAATCGCGTTACGAAGTATTCGCGGGACGAGAAAATGGTGTTTTTTGTAAAATTATCGTGAAACATCAAAGATTATTTTACTTACATATTATAACCCTGAGTCAAAATAAAATTATATCATATTATTTAATCATCAAAAATAACGCATTAAAATATCTGATGAATAATAAATCAATCAATCAATATATATTCTTAATTCGGAATACCGTCCCATGATATATCATGGCATGTCATACCATATTAATATCTTTATATCAATCAATTTAATTATCATTGAAGGGTTCAATAGTAACTTTATCATTTTATGGGATGCCATGATATGTCATGCTATATTAATATCTTTATATCAATCAATTCAATTATCATTGAGAGGTTCAATAATAATTTTATTTTCAATATATTTAATAAATAACATTAATAATTATGAAAAAGAAAAAAAACTTTTCATATTTTTTTCTTTTGTAATTCATAGATATTATTAACCCTTTATATATATCATGATAAAAAAATATTTGTGTAAATATTTTTTTCATTAGAGTTAATTATGGTTGAAATATTTTACTACCAAAAATCAAGAGTTTTTGCAAAAAAAAAAAAAAAATAAAAAAATAAAATTATATCACATACTACAACAACTTGATCTGATTCATGGTGTGATATGATTAATTTGATAACTGTAATCCTTTTAATAAAAAAATAAAGTAAATATCATGATAATTTCATCCATATTATATTATCAAAGACATATACATTCATACTGTTTACTCAAAAGAAATTTTATGAAAATATTTGAAAACATTATCAAACATAAATGAAATATCTAAATAATTTAAAAATTATTTTAATAATATCCTTTTTACATATATGTTTCTCCTTGCGTATGATTGATATTGGATAACCAATTTATCAATGATTAAAACATCACTTATAAGATTACTTAAAAAAATCACTTATAAGATAAAAACATTTCCTGCACATCGCGCGGGTGACACACTAGTTATTGTTCAGTATTCCCTTCGTCGCATATATTTTGCACTATTCTATATATATGAATAAAATCTCGTTTTCATATCAAATTACGTTTGATCTTTTGCAATATTTATTAAGTTGAAGTATATAACTTACACAATTACTGATGTTTCACGATAACTTTACAAAACAATTACGTTATAAAATCAATATATATATCAAATTTTATATTAACGTACGTATAAAATCAAAATGTTATAAAATAAATAGGATTGAGAGAGTATTACTTCCTCTATCTTATATAGTTTGCAACATATACGTGTTTTATATTATTATATATATATAAATATAAATATTATTTTCATATTAAATCATTTCATAATATATATTAGATTAAAATATATAATTTATAAAACTTTTAATGTTTCGCGACCAAAAGGAAAAGGATTGAAAACTTTGGGACAAGAGTCCGTCCGCGTAGTCCACACGTACTCGCACATTCAAACAGAGTTCTGTGGTGTGTCTTTTGATGTTCAAGTCAGTGGCGGCGAAGATGATAACGTCGACGACGACGACGACGACGACGACGGAGTTCACATCCTCTCTCAAACCCACCCCAACAACATCAATTCCCCTAATCAGATTTCCAA
Source organism: Drosera spatulata (assembly GCA_035668315.1). NCBI lineage: Eukaryota > Viridiplantae > Streptophyta > Magnoliopsida > Caryophyllales > Droseraceae > Drosera > Drosera spatulata. The sequence goes on along the minus strand of JAOVYX010001072.1, from coordinate 7,510 downwards.
GCCCTAATCGTCTCAATCGGATCCCAACCCGAATCCGCCTCCGCAGATTCTCCAGCTCCTCTTCGTGTTCTCTCTCCTCTTCTTCGGCTGCTTCATACGAAAACGAGCCCGTTTCTCTCGGGCACTTGACCCGACCCGATTTCCCTATCCTCCACCAGGTACTGTATTCATCATCGATTGTGTGTGTTTGATTTTGTTGTTCAGTGAAAATGAATTACTAGATGAAGGAACTATTGTTCAGCATGATTAGTGGAATATGATGGACTCATGTGTACACTGATACTATGCCCAAGGTTATCCGGAAATGGAACTGTAAAAACCACATTTTCTATTTTCTTCTAAGGTTTCTTCGTTCTACAAAATAGAGGCTTGATTCAAATTACTATAGAATGAAAAAAGGAATACAGGAATAAGCGACCATGCCAATATACCCTTATTTCTTGGGTATTTGTTTGTTTTGACTTCTGAAGCTCTTACAGTGGTGTTGTGTTTCATTTGGAACTCTCTTGAGCCGACGGGGCGGTGTGATGGATTAACAAATTTGACTATTTTAGTTGTTTTTATGTTTAAAAGATGGGTTCAGTGACTATGGCGTTCCGTATTATGGCCAAAAGCATACCATGACGTGAACTAACTGAAGTTGTGGTCTCAATCTAATTTATTTTCTTTATATATGAAATCCCGAATCTGATTTGATATCCTAAGCTGTAGTTTGAGTTCTTTCAAAAATCAGGTTTTGATGGTTTGGCGGTCCGTCTATGCACATCTTTGATATAGAAAATTTGTTTCCAACATGATTATTTAAGTTACGATTATTTTGTGGTCAGCCCAAATTGTTAGAACTCCTAGTGGAACTTTAGAGTTCGTGAAATCTGTGTGGAATAGTATCAATAGACACGTTGGTATTTTTGGGCATATGGTGCTGCGTTTGTGTGTTTTAGGTTCATCTATGTTCTATTGTAACAGCAGAAAAACTGGGTAAGAATTCTGGTTTTGGGATTTTTGAGAGAATGGTTGATTAATAGTTTGAGAATTTGTCATTTTTGCTCATAATTTCATTCCCTTTGCAACGTGAGCATGATAGCATCCATGTTTTTGAGCGAGTTTGGGTGTCAAGATCTGTGAAACAGATGCGATTGCTTGTTTAGGCCCTTTAGGGCCCGGTTATAACTGCAAAGATCCTGTAACTATCTAACTTATTTGTATGGGAGTGTCTTTGGTAGTGTTATAATCTCAGTTCTGATGGTATTAGCATTTCAACTTTGAGTCATCTTGTTCTTAGCAATATGAGCAGTGCTTGCATGTAGCAGATTTACTGATTTTGAGTTAGATATCTAACAGACTCAAATCAGCTCGCCTGGATTTCAAATGGCTTAGTGTAGCTAACAACTTTTGGCAACAAGTTCACCTTTTGATGAGGGTGTCCCACTTTTGAAGTCTCTTTTTTTTATTGCTATGTTTGCATTCATTTTTACTGAGACAGGGTTTGATATCACTTCAAGCCTTTGAAGTGTTGTATTTTTTCTCTAACCGATAGAACCTTCCAATACAAAAAAAGATCCTTGATATTTTATCGTTTTAGGAGGTGAATGAAAAAAAGCTTGTCTACTTGGATAATGCTGCAACCTCCCAGAAGCCCTCTGTGGTATTGACGGCCTTAAAGAACTACTATGAATCTTACAACGCGAATGTGCATCGTGGAGTACATAAACTAAGGTATGTCTGCTTTTAGTATTGTAGATGATAGAAGGATGCTCAATGTAATGTATCCACCATAAAGTAGAGAAAAAGAAGAAAAGAAAAGAAAAAAACTGGGGAGGTCTATGACTTGTTGGCCTTTTCTTGCTTTATTATATGAGTGCGTATTGAAATTGGCCTTCTTCCATCACAGTAAATTGGCAACTGACGATTACGAGTTAGCGAGGAAGAAGGTGGCATCTTTCATAAATGCTGGAGAGCCTTGTGAAATTGTGTTCACAAAAAATGCTACTGAAGCAATTAATTTGGTGGCATACTCATGGGGACTCTCAAACTTGAGGCCTGGGGATGAGGTGTGTTCTTGTTCCTGCCAAAATTAACTTCTTTTTCTTCTTACTTATACGCCTTGTGGTTATGAGATGCCTTGACATTAGAGATCTTTATCATTGCAATGTAAAATGGAGCTCCCAATATGTGGTGGTTTTCCTTGCACTGGTTCTCGAAGTGTGTCGTCTACTGGCCCTACTCTTCCTCTCATCTTAGCCGTATCTACTTGCTTTATGCTATGGACATTTCTTAGCTGCTACAGCATGTGCTCTCTTCATTCTGAGGAAGCTAGGTGGCTGCACGCGCTGTTTATGATCTGCTGTGTATGTAGATAAAGTCCGTAGGTTGTATCAATCTGATGACTAGAAGCTAGGGCAAGTCAGCACTTACAATGAATTGAATGCTGATGGTTATTGCTTGTGGTCGTATATTAGGTGTAGATGTGCCAGCTCTTTAGCATGTAGCTGCCTTCTTTGCTGAGGTGGTTGGGTTTTGTTAGTATTTGCTTCATGGTGAATCTTTTGTCAAACTTACCTTCCTCTGGTCTTCATGCAGAAAACTGTTGTAATCATACATAAATTTCTAATGGTATCGCCTGAATTATTGTCAGATCATACTTACTGTAGCTGAACATCACAGTGCTATGGTTCCTTGGCAACTAGTAGCTCAGAAATCTGGTGCAGTTTTAAGATTTGCTAGTTTAACCAAACACGAAGTTCCTGATGCGGGGGCAATACTGGAAATGATGTCGAAGAAGACAAAGCTTGTAGTTGTCCATCACGTCTCGAATGTACTTGGTGGGTGTGTTGATTCAATATTGTCTTTTATTAGTTTATTTTCTTATCATTCTTTCAGGTCAAGGAGAATTCTTTGGCTAGTGCACTTATGTGGTTATGCCATGCCTGTCACAGTGAAAATTGTGACTTGTGGTGATGATTACGAAATCCCGGAAAGCTATTGACTTGGTGACTATGAATTTATGAGAATATGGACATTCTTGTGGTGATAAATATTAATGCTTTAATGCTGTGCCCTGCTGGAGAATGCTTATCGCTTATCTTGTTCTTCTCTCTCTTCTAGCTTCTATTCTTCCAATTGAAGATATTGTGCGCTCAGCCCATGTTTTTGGAGCTAAAGTGTTGGTGGATGCTTGTCAAAGTGTTCCGCATATGGTAGTTGATGTTCAAGGTCTCGGTGCTGACTTTCTAGTGGCTTCATCGCACAAGGTAAGGTGCGTCTTACTTTCGTCTATTATCTTCTATCTGGTGCTTAGAGTTGATGATCAAACTCCTCAGATGTGCGGGCCTACAGGTGTTGGATTCTTGTATGGCAAAAGCGAGCTCTTGGATGCCATGCCTCCTTTCTTAGGTAATTATCTATGATTACTGTTGGATTTTTTGAAATTCAAATTGACGAGATTGTCAAAACAGTTGCAGGTTAATGTTAATTCCTAAATTTTCTCCTAGACTTGACTAAATTGGAACCAAAGGAGCTTCACCCAGCTAGGGGTGGTAATCGAGTTAAGCTTGAGCGAATAGGGGTTGTTCGGGCTCGGCTTGTTTATTTTGTTAGCTTGCTCAAGCCGGGCTCGTGTTTGCTTATAAACGAGTTGAGCTCAGCTCGGTTCGTTTAGTTAAGAGTTCGGTTTGTTTAGTTCGTTAAAAAGCTCGTTCGTTAAGTGACTCATTAGGTTCATTTAGGGTTTGGTTCGTTTGAATTCATCTCGTTTAAAATATTTTAGATTATTTTAATACTACCTCCGTCCCAGAAAGGTTGCAACCGTTTGACATGGCACGCGTGCCGATATAAAGTTTGACACGCGTATAACGACGATCAAACATAGTTTTTTGTAAATTTATCGTGAAACATTAATGGTTGGATAAGTTACGTACTTCAACTTAATACATGCTACGGGACGATCAGACGTGATTTGATATAAAAACGAGATTTGGATTCATGCGTATAGAATAATGCAGAATATGTATATGTTGTATCTTTTTTCGGATGGAGGGAGTATATAATAGTATTTTTTTTTTAAAAAAAGTATAATACTTTTTTAATACACAAATACAAATAAAACTTGTTTCATATATCATTCGAGCTCTTTATGAGTTCTTATTGAATCGAGCCCTATTCGAGCTTTTATCAAGTTAATCGAGTCGAGCTTGAGCACAAGCCGAGCTGAGCAAGATTTTGCTCATGTTTGTTCTTTTGTTTAAAAGAGCTTAAAATTTTTGTAAGCCCTACATCCAGCTATCAAGTAGAGAACTCTCAAGCTCGCAGAGAATTTATTACGGAGTACTTTTTTTTTTTTTCGTTGTTGTTCAGGTGGTGGTGAAATGATTTCTGATGTATATTTAGACCATTCGACATATGCAGATCCTCCATCTAGGTAATTTCTCAGTTTCATTGCTCCCACTCTTTTTATTTTTCATCACTCTGTTGCACCATCGTCTGTCAATCAGCAACATTGTGCTTTTAGTCGGTGTGGGCGATTGTCCTCTCGCTCAACTTATGGGATGCACAAATTTGTTGGAGTTTGCACAGTTATGTACGGATCCTTGCATGTCGAGATGTTTTTGGACCGTCTCTGACTCCATTGTAATTCCAGTGTTCTAACTCTTGGATTTTGAGTTTTTTTACTCACTGTAATCCCATCTCTTAACTGGATCAGATTTGAGGCTGGAACTCCTGCCATTGGGGAAGCCATTGGATTAGGAGCAGCGATAGACTATTTGTCTGGAATCGGCATGCAAAAGATCCATGATTATGAGGTTAGTTACATTGCATTGCCATTTCTATACCTTGCATTTTTGGGCAGAACAGCACAGTTACTGGTTGGAAATTTAGTTGTCAGTACTGAAGACATAGTACTGTATCCGAATCTTCCAATCTGCTTTTAACGCAGGTGTCTCTTGCAGGCATCTTATCTGTGACTTTCATTATTTTTCTCCAAATGCATGTGCCGGTTATGCATCTCCTTTCTGATGACATGCTTCTTTTTACTTTTCGGTTGAAGATGGAGCTAGCGGACTATCTATATGAAAGTCTTCAGTCAGTCCCCAACTTACGGATATACGGCCCCAAGCCCTCTCGGACTGTTCAACGTGCTGCTCTCTGTTCGTTTAATGTGGAGAATATCCAATCGACAGATTTGGCTACCCTTCTTGACCAACTGGTATGATGTATGCTCATCTTGTAGCTGGCCTCATTTCTCGTCTGCCATCTTATGAAGTCCACAGCTATGTAGTCCGTCATTCAAATTCGGTGACACATAGTCTAACTTTCCTCATACGTTCAATATATTGATTATTTCAAGGAACAATATATTGATTATTTCAAGGAACGATTATCTCAAGCAAAATTTGATTTACCCAGAAAATATTGCTGCAGAATGATGTCTTGATAAATCTTAAATCTCCTTTGCTGAATGTTCTGTTCGAGTTAGGAGTCTAGGAATTGACTAATATCTATCTTTGTTTCCTTCTGATTCAGCATGGAGTGGCCATCAGATCTGGCCACCATTGTGCACAGCCTCTTCATCGGCATCTAGGAATCAACGCTAGTGCCCGGGCCAGCCTATATTTCTACAACACGAAAGATGATGTCGATTACTTTATCGAAGCTCTTAAGGATACTATCACCTTCTTTAGTGAGATTCGAAAGATGCAGACTCTCCATCTCGGTTCTTCTCACTAGATGTATATCTGTTGTAAATTATAGCGATGTATTTGTAGTTGAATAATACTCCTTCCACAAATTATTTATGTTTGGAGTGGAAGGAGTTTTTGTCTGCGTTACAATGTTTGAAATTGGCAAGGAGTGTTGTTGAAGTTGAGTGTTATTGTTGGATGATAATAGAAGTTGTGTGGCATGAATGAGTTTTTGAGCTTAGGGTACGAATTCGAGAGTATTGGGACTGAGTGGGTATGAAGGAGTTGCCGAACTGTATGATGTATGAAGATATGTTTGATTCAGCTGTGCGTTATGAAGGATGTTGTCAGGAAACCTGTGTGTTATCACTCGCAATCTTCTGAGAAACCATTGTAGCTTTTAGAGCAACGAGTGTGATTGAGGTTAGGCTCAGAACACTCGATCATATCTCAAGCACTATGTCATAAAGGAAGTAGTACTCTAGGATGATGCAATTTGAATTTCCATCTGAAAGATGATTCTGACATGTCATATGGTGCAGTCCATCAAAGCGTATTGTATTGAGAATTATGTCCTCATAATGACCATAAGTGTAGTGAACAAAATTAGAGAACATGAACTGGTACATAACCCGAAGGACTCCAACGCATCAAAGTTTCCCTCAATGTGTCTTTTCACAATTACATTTATATTGCTACTCCGCACTTTGAATTCACAAAACCGGCAAGGTTTCGATGGTGAAATTAGCTTTCCATCATTTGATCTTCCGAGTGATAAAGGGAGAGATTGCTCGCCCTCGAAACCTCAGTTCGAACCCAGTGGTGACCGAGGGGTCAATAAGCTCTTGTAAGTTTTTTCTACCCATGAACGGACTTCTACTACGGCCGGACACTGCATGTGAAATAGTCTGCGAAATATCGGGAGTACATGAATCTAAATCTGGGATGCCAAGGAAAAAGGTAATGTAGCAGGCTGAGCTGGCATACTTCAGCATCGAGTATTAAGCTGAATCATTGAACAGCAATAGGTATCAGCACATTGACTCTGACGGAAGAGAGTGGCCGTTTCAACGGGAAGTCTTAGACCGACAACTTGGCCCACAAACGAGAGCCACGAGACCAGATATTGTTCTCCTTCCACTTCTGTGTTAGCCGCCAAGGAACCATCGTGGAATAGCAGCCCCATGATTTCACTCGTGCCACACGGATGTAAGGAGTACCATGGCCTGTTCAAGTACGGATGTTCCTGTAGAGAACCAAAACATGTGATGAGATATATTACTGGAGTCGGGCCTCTCAGCTAGTTTGCTACCTCAAACAATGTGTATGGTTCAGAGGCGGGGATGGCAAGGGCATCACCTGTTGAGTTATAAACGTCCATTTTGATTCTGTCAACACCTTGGCGGAGCTTGAAGGAAGATCCTTTTCAATGTCATCGAATTGCAAGGGCTGTCCATCTGTAAGAGGTTGAATTGCTGACTGAGTTAGACAAGATGATCTTTCATAAGTGCAGAGTTATCTCATGCCACGAGTGAATTACAATGAAACATGCACATGAGGTACTTCAAAAGCTTCAAACAGATGGCTGCTCTGCAGCGTATGTTTATCGATAATATGTGGTGGTTTAAATGCAGCCCTCTCAAGGATAGTACATAATTGGAAACTCCCACAGGAAATATTATAACTTCCAAATGCCACATAAAAAAGATCATCTTAAATATCGAGAATCAATAACACACCAACTTCCTGTAGTCGCGACTTAGAAGCATGCATAAGATGAATAGAGCTTTGTGTACACAGTACATACCACTGCTATAACCACGGAAGTATAA
>JAOVYX010001071.1:0-12979 GCA_035668315.1 Drosera spatulata | reverse complement strand
TTAGCGACGGATCCGTCTCTAAAACATAATTTAGCGACGGATCCGTCTCTAAAACATAATTTAGCGACGGATCCGTCGCTAAAACATAATTTAGCGACGAGGTTTTTAACGACGACTGTTTCTGTCGCTAATCTGTCACTAAAATTCATTAGCGACGGATGTTTTCGTTTTAGAGACAGAAAAATTCCGTCGCTAAAACGAAGATTTTTTTGTAGTGTGTTGAGGATGCAAGTGGACCAACGAATCTAGTGGATCGTGAGGCACTCAACCACACGAAGGCTCAAGTTTTGCGAGCCCAACAAGATTGTCAATTTGATTTACCCCTGCACAGATGCAACGCTAGCGCTTGCATCCAGACCTGCCTAACTGCCAGATATAACATCGTTGGGTTCCGTTGCAAGCAAAATGATTGTATTTGTATTACTCATTGCGATTGAAACCCTGTGAAACTCTGATGCAAGAACAATATGTTACTAAGCAAGTCATGCTGGATTAGTTTGATAAGATGATTAATGAATTTACATTTCGCTTCCGTAGTCTATGTTGTTGACATGTGTATTGCACCCGTGAAACGTCAGTTTGGTTGAACTAATCCGTGGTAGTTGTTTGTAAAAACTACATCATATCAAAAGACGCAGAAAAACTCGATGCGAAAATACTCTCTTATCTGCTTAGACTGACCACTGACCAACAAGAAGTGTACAAAGAGTTCTGTACACGTAAGAATACTCCTTAACATGAAAAAAAAGAAAAGAAAGTGCATTTAAATTTGTAGGTTATTTTTAGACGCTGTTTAATGATTACCCGTGGGATTCACCATCTGGATGCCAAAAAAGTTTTATGTCGGCCAGGGCCAACTCACAACGACAAGATACATCGAACTTCGTTCTTGATCAACATATGGATGATAGATTATTGATTGTATCTCATTTCATAGTTATCATCCATGGTCCGATGGTTTGTTACAATTATCTTCTACCGCACTTAAAGGGTTGTTATATCTACCATATTGATCTTGCCATGCGATCCCCGGGGAAAATGAGGCGAAGAAGCAGCAGTCGTTGAGCCTGATGCACAGAACCCTGGCTCATTGGGTGTAAGGAGGGAAGAGTTGTTATCGGTTTGCAACATACGCAATGTGGGTCAAATAGTTGGCCTGTCTTCTGGCAGTGGTTGGACGCACAAAAGTGCCACATTGATTCATCTTAGTAACTCTTCCTTTGAGAATGAATCCTTTAGGACTTCATCTACAAGCTCCAATGCTTCGCCCTAGCGCCAAAGCTCCCATGCCTGAAAATTAAAGAAAAATGGCTCAGTTTATTAAATTTCCTCGTGTTTATCTCTTGCATATGATTCTGATATAACCATTGTTTTGGTTCCTGATAGTTGTTGGATTTGTCTTTAAATGAACATGTATGTTGACTACTTTGTAGTTGAGATTTATATTGATTATAATTTCTAATAAGTGTCTCATATAGTTATGTAGGGTTTACTCGATGTGCATCTCGATTTAGACAGAACTATATGTTCCCATCATATGCATAAAGATCTAGTTAGCGCCTTGAGGTTCTTTCCAAATTGACAACATTTTATGAAATTAAAAAACTGATTTTTGATGTTTTTTAAGAAAATTAACTTTACAACTAGTATTGATTTTGGTCGTAAAATTAGCAACTATTATTAATTTTGGTTGCAAAAATAACTAGTGGCTAATTTTACGACTAATTTTGATTTTAGTTGCAAAATTCACAATTAAACTCTTATAGTCGCAAATATTACGACTAAACCTATGTGGTCGGAAAAATTATAGTCGTTAATTTTACGACTAAAAATATAATTTAGTCGTAAATTCATTCTTTTTTTTTTTTTAGTAATTACTGCCTTAATAGAATTGAATCATCTGAGCTAGAATGGGAGAAACTTTTGTTCGAAATAAAGAGTTTGCCTGAAGTTCGAGAGGGAACTTACATGGCCTATGAGGTTGTAATCATGATGAGGATGTCAAAACTTTCAATTCCTCTTACCGCTTATGATCTCCAATGTGAGTACTCCGAAGCTTAAAGCATCTGATTTCACTGAGAACTGCCGGCTGAATGCATATTCAGGTGGCATGTATCCACTGACAAAACATTTACCAAGAGAACTTCAGCATCAAAACTTGTGGATTAGTAGTAAGAATGTTGTCCAGATGATCTTAACCTTACTGATAGGAAGTTTATCTGATTAAGTACACTATGGTTATGAGAAATGTCCTGTTTTGCTGAAAGAAATGAAATACTCAACTGGGCGCCAAAAACTCTGGGTGTCGCACTTTCTCCGTTGTCTCCTCCGAACTTCCTTGCAATGCCTAAAAAATTTTGGGATTCAATTCACTATCAAGCAAAATATTGCTTGCTTTTAGATCTCTATGTATGATCCTGTGTCTTGAGTCTTTGTGAAGATAAACGAGCCCCCTTGCGACTCCTTTTGTTTCTGGAATTCATTGTCATGTTAGATTATATGTAGAATCATTCAGTAGTTACCAAAAAGAAAAAAAGAAAAAAAAAGAAAAAGAAAAAGAAAAAAAAACCGCCTAGTCACTTTCATATGGGACTTCTAATTTAATTATGAACAGGTTCAGACAACTCCTTACTTCAACTTGCTTAAACGATGGGAAGCAATAGTCCGGATTAAAGAGATAGTACGCAATTTTTATCTAAAGAGAAAACTATCATTTGGTAGACTGTTTGGTTGGGGTCCAACCTAAGAGTCTTTTGTATTATTATTTTGTATTATTTTGTATTTTTTGATGGCCTTATCAGCAGCGGTAGAGGAGCGACAGCGTTGCATATACTAGAGAAAAACAGCAACAAAACAATGGGAATACAGTGAGAGCAAGGAATAAAAACTGATCTGTATAGCTGGAGGAAAACAGACTGGATCGAGGTTCATCCATGGGTGGATCAAGCTGATTTTTTGTCACCGTGTACGTGTACAGGACATCCTATTCTTCGTATGCAACGATTGGATCATCGATCGGGGTTCTGACGTCCACCAATCCAGCCCCAAACTGCAGCCCAGAGTTTTGATGATTTCATTATATCTTCTCTTCTTCTTGTTGTTCTTGTCAATAGATCTTCACTATGCATATGCGAATCATGTTATTGTGGGATTAGAGACGTTGTCATCTACGTTGAGGTAATTTATAGGTTGTGTACCTAGAGGATATTGTTTTTGTACCAAAACCGTGATAGTAAAGTGTTTAGGTGGATTTCGAAATCAGTCTCATGATCTTTACTCCCTTGATTTCGGGGAGGTTTTTCACGTTAAGAGACATGTGTTGTAATCATGTTTGATTTGTTGGATCACATATTCTTCTATGGTTGGTTGGAATATTTCCTCCTAGGTTTAAGCAAATCGATAAAGTTATTGTCTGTCCCTAATAAGTGATATCAGAACGTTTGTGATTTTCTTGAGTAATGAAAATTAGTACCCAATAGATGGTTAGTTTAAATGGAAGAATCTACCATGTTTGAAAAGGAAAAATGGAGGATCTCCTTTATGTTAAGCGGTGGCACTTACCAGTGTTCGGTGATAAGAAAACAGGTAATAAAAAAGACAACGAATGTATCCTAAAGCGTAAGGATGTATGCAATTTCATTCAATAGTTGTGGATGACAGTGTCTTGAATCACGTTAGTAAGGAATCGGTTGGAGTCCTTATATGCTAGGAAGACCGACAACAACAAAATGTTTCACATTAAACAATTTATGGGCTTGAAGAATAAGGATGATCAATCTGTATCTGATCACTTGAATGAGTTTCAAGTGATTTTAAATTAGTTGTCAGTCATAAATATTAAGTTTGAGGACGAGGTATAAGGACTTTGGTTACTTGGTATTTTTCCAGACTCTTGGGAGACTTCCATTATGACTTTGAGTAATTCCGCTCTTGAAGATGTTTCACCTTGGATTTTGCCAGAACTGCATTTTGAATGAGGAAATGAGAAGAAAAATTCAAGATTCCTCTTCTTCGTCTTCCATCCATCCCGAGGCATTAGTGAGTGAGACTAGGCGGAGGAGCGAGAGCAGAGGTCAAAAGGGCAAGTACTAGAGACGTAACAGGTCAAGGTCATGGTAAAAGAATGCTAAATGCCATCATTATAGCATGATGGATCACATGAATAAAAACTGTTTTCACCTAAGGCAAGAAAAGTAAAATGAACAGTAGTGAAAGAAAAGACTCTGAGACTGATTCTCAAGTCGTAGTTGCTATTGATGGACTCGTTATTGCATGCTACAAGGACAATGTCAATTTAGCGTGTATTGGTTCGAGTTGGATGATTGACAGTGGAGTCTTGCTCCATATCACGTCAAAGAGGGATTTCTTTTATTCTTATATACCAGGGGACTTTGGCTCTATGAAAATGAGGAATGACGGCCTCGTCAAAGTGATTGGTGTTGGAAATGTGTACTTGGCGACTAGCAATGGGCAAAGCTAGTTCTTCGGGACATGAGACATGTACTGGAAACTCAATAAAGGTTCCTTAGTTGTGGCTAGAAGAAAGAAAGAGTCATCTTTGTATTTGTTGAAAGCTAAGATTTCTGTGGAAAGATATAGTGTTGCAGAAAAAGAAAATGCAACTAAGTTATGACACAAAAGGTTTAGCCATATGAGCAAGAAATGTATGAGTGTGTTAGTCAAGAAGAATTTACTTTTTGAAGTAAAGAGTCCAAAACTTGAGAAATATGCACATTGCTTGGCTGGAAAACAGCATAGAGTATCTTTCAAAAGTCACCCACCTTCCAGAAAATCAGGTCTGCTAGAGTTGGTACATACAAACGTTTGTGGTCTGATTCGACCAGCGATACTTGGTGGTGTAGTTTACTTTATCACCTTCATTCATGATCATTCAAGAAAACTCTAGGTTTATTTCTTGAAGACAAACAATCAAGTTTAAGATGTATTCAAATAATTTCAAGCTTCAATTGAGAGACAGACTGGAAAGAAGTTGAAATGTGTCCATTCAGGCAACGGAGGTGAGTACGTTGGCGTGTTTGATGAATTCTACAGGCAACATGGTATCAAACCCTAGAAGATGCTTCGTAAAACTCCTCAATTGAATGGCTTAGCTGAAAGTATGAACAGAACTATCAAAAACGGAGTCTGGATGAGCTAGAATTGATCAAAGGAATGGGGAGTTTGGGTAAATTGGAGTTCAGGAAGCTTAAAGTCAGAGCACCAGGTTCTTCATTGTCCATAGGCTCTAGGGCGGGTGACTTTTGCCCAAGGCACATCGAATACAGAGACTCCATAGTCATGGCGCGTCATACCAGGGCTATTTCTGCCATGTCGAGGAGCGTGTTGGTGACTCTTCCATGTATAAAAGCTTCATTTGTTCCTAATCCATTCATCAATCATTCCACAATTTGATCAAGGGTTTGGGAGCAAAATTCTAGTTATCAAGGATTCAAAACTCATCAAATCAAGTGGGAATCAAAGGATTGACGATCGAAGACAGAATTGATCACGAGAGTGCTTGGAGATCATTTTTGGTTCCATCTTTCCTATTTTATTTGAATTGAATTAGATAATGGTTTGTACGATCACCAAGTGTTTGATGATTTCTCTTGTAAACCGAATCACGAGCTAAACGCTTGATTAGGGTCGTGATGTAATCAGATTGGTATTTTGACTATTTCTATGTGCTAATCTAGCTATTATTCATGTGTTATTGGGTTGTATGATTATTGCTATTCTTAATGCTTCACTAGCATGACCATCTAGTGTATAATTATAAGGTTGTTTTGACTCCGGGAGGATAGAATCAATCTTGATCTTGGCAATTATCATCTCGGATTAAACGTATGGTTCAGAAACTGTATGCGTGATTCGTGTAGTCATAGGACATCATTGTTTGTAACGATTTGTTAGGTGCTATCGTTTCATGTAGGGCTACTATATGACGTTACTTGACGAGATTGACCCTTGACCTCAAGAGAGGCTAATGTTAGTTTGAGGGTGATGCAATTAGCAACACCGACATTAGAATGACAATTAGATTAGAAAGACGAAATGCTTATGCATTATGAAGACGAGACACGACCCTACCTTTCCCTCATATTACACTCGTTCACTAGTGTAGGATCTTTCATTAGTTTAGCTTAGCGTTCATTTAGCTAACACACTTGTTTGTATTGTTGGACCCGTTAGAGTTAAGATACCTTGATTGTTTGAAACAACTCCTTGAGGACGATACTTGGTGCTCATCAACTCGTAAGCGATACGTACATTTACGTTTAAGCTAATATATAAAGAAAGTTTAATAGTTTCTACCATTGACGTAATTAGTTCTTTTGTGCTCAAATGTTTTTCTTTTTCTTTTTTATTATTTTTATGTATACTTAGTCTTTTGCATATCCATTGGCTATTGAATTCACCTTTGCTTGTGCTTGTAGGTTCTTTCCTTAGTGTATGAGACGGTTACCCCACGACGACCTTGAACCATATGATCCCGAGATCGAGCGCACCCACTACAAAAAAACATACTTTTTGTGAGCCTTTTTAAATTTCGGTAGCTAAATTAGTGACCGATTGAGTCGTAAAGTATTTTTGTGACAAACAAACAAAGTCAGTCACTAATAGATGTAGCAACTGTTTCTTTTTTGGTCACAGTCTTAGCGATCGAATGTATAACGATCGCTAAGTTGCGACGGAATCGATCACTAAATAAATTAGCGACCAACCTTTCATCGATCGTTTTTTACAACCGAATTTCAGTCGCAATTAATGTTTAGCGATCGATTTTTTCGGGTCATAAAAAGCTGTTTATTTTGGAAGGTACCTTTTGGAGGAATCGGAAGCAACAACGATCAAACTCTAACCGTCCTCAAATGGACATGAATCAAATTCCTCCCTTAGAGGGAGGACCTCCACCTCTAAACTACCAAAACCTGCCTAATATTCAAGCTTAGATTGATGTGGTGATGCAAGCGACGATTCAAGTTGTCTAGGCGGCCGTAAATCAAGGGGGTGGTGGTGAGAGACCGATGCAAGATCAAGACATGCCTCGCATCTTGGAAGAGTATAATGCTATCCTCACACCTGCTATCGAGGTAAGAAACTTCTACTCAAACCGTCTCTAATCAAAATGATTCAAGTGGAGTAGTTTTCTGGGCTTTGACATGAGTGGCTGAAAAATCATTTCGTATGTTTTCTCATGCTTGCAAAGATGGTGAAGGCAAATGGAGTTAGTGAAGAGGCAATCCGATTGTACTTATTCCCGTTCTCATTGAGAGGGAAGGCATCAGAATGGCTTTTCTCACTTCCTCTAGCCTCCATCATGACATGGGTAGATCTTGCTCAGAAATTCTTAGCGAAATTCTTCTCACCCTCTAAGACGGCAAAGCTCTGGTCTTACATCTCTTCTTTTGCACAATATGACAACAAGCCTAGAAACGAGGCAGGGAGCATTTCAAGGACCTTATCCAGAAATATGCCCATCATGGTCTCCCGGATTGACTTCAATTGTAGAGTTTCTTTAAGGGCTTAAAGCCGGAGGTTCAATGTTCTCTAGATGTGGCGGCAAAGGGATGCTTCATGAAGTTGGGTTACAAATCGGCCTATGAGACCATGGCCGAAGGAGCGTATCAATGGCCCAATGAGAGATTCGTTCTGAATAAAGTTCTGGGAGTGATTGAGTTGGATGCGGCCATAACAATTGCAAAACAACTTGATGCCTTGACGAAACAAGTTACTGCCTTAGTCGCTAGCTTCAATGGACAAGAAAAAGTTGTTCAAGCTACCTCGTTACCTCTTTGTTCAGACTTGTGTGGTGGTTCACATCCTAGTGCCGAATGCCACGTACAATCTCTCATAATACAAGCACAAATGGTGGGACAAGTGAACTATGGACAATGATTTGCACCACCTCAAGGCAATACTTGCTATAATCCCAACAACCACCCTCATAATCATCCTAGGTTTTCTTGGAAGAATGATCAAGCCACCCAAGCACCTCCGTCCGGATTTAATCAACCTCATTCGGGCTTCAATTAAGGTCCCTCTCCACCTGCTAAGACCAATCTTGAAGATGTCTTGGCTAAATACATTACCAAAATGGACGAGAAATTCCAAAGAAATGAGATGATCTTGCAAAATCATGGAATCACTTTGAAGAACTTGGAGATGCAAATGGGCCAAATAGCAACGCTTTTGATTGATCGCCCTCAAATCCTACTGAATATGTTAAAGCAGTTGCAACAAAGACTGGGAAAGAGCTTAAGAACCCCAAGGGTTCTAGGTGTTATAAAGGAAAGCAAGTAGAAGAGGAAATCGTGCAAACCAAGAAGAGTGAGCCGGAAGCTCAACTGCAAACCCCCCTCTGATGTGCCCAAAATTCCCTAACCCCAACGGTTCTACGTACACAAGTTGGACAAGCAATTTGAAAAGTTATTGGAAGTGGTTGGAGGTTGCATATCAATATTCCATTTGCGGATGCTTTAGCGCAAAGGCCTTCATATGAGAAATTCATGAAAGAGATCTTGTCTAAGAAGCAAAGACTTAAGTATCTTGAGAACATCAAGCTTATTGAAGAATATAGTGCCATCATACAACGCAAACACCCTAAAAAGGTCAAGGACCCCGGGAGTTTCACCATCCATTGAGAAGATTAAAGTTGAGAAGTCTTTGTGTGAATTAGGTGCTTCGATAAATTTGATGCCTTATTGTTTTTGTAGGAAGCTTAGACTTAGGGATGTCAAGCCTACTTATATGACTTTATATATGGCGGATCGTTCATTACCTATCGGAGAGGTGTGCTTGAGAATGTGCTCGTAAAGGTCGAGCCTTTCATCTTCCCCATGGATTTTGTGATCTTGGATATGGAGGAAGATGATGGCATGTTGATTATCTTAGGATGACCATTTCTAGCCATCGGAGGAGCATTGAAGGACGCTATAAGTGGAGAAATGAAGTTCTGGGCTGAATGGGTAGAAGTTATCTTTAAGGTATTCCAGGCTTTCCATGCATCGATTTATCATGATTCATGCTATAAGATTGTGGTGTTTGAAGACAAACCGATAGAGAAGATGGTATATTCAATGCTTCAAGATAAGGTAACACAATCTTTAGAAGAGCTAGAGGCTAGTCTTCAAGGTATAAACTATATAACTCGTGATTCTATTTGTGACAATGGTAAATCCAATGACTTTGATGAGTCTATTGAAGTTGTTGTGAGGAACAACATCAAGTCATTGAGATGTTATTGAAAGATAATGAGACATTGGAATCCTCTAATGCATGTTTGAAGGAAGTGAATGAAACACTCACTTTGATAAATGCTGATTTGGAGAAAGAGGTTCAAGACCTCAAGGGCAAACTTGCACCAAGTACATTAGTTGCTCCCTTAGTTACACAAATAGAGACAAAATCTTGTGGAATCAATACTTCATGTGTGAGGAAAAGAAAAAGAAACTCAAACAATTTTCGTTTTCGTGTTAAGGATTATCATGGTGTATTTTACCATTCTTTGGGTTATAGGTATAAAGAAGTTTCGAAAAACCCGTAAAGAATTTGCAAAGCATGGATTGAGAAGCAGTTTCTTAATAATCATTTCACACTGGCTCATCAAGGAATGACGAAGGTTTGGATACCTAAATCACGTATTCACCAGGAAAACGAAAAGTCGGATTGAGAATTGCAAGACGTCGGACCGAGGATGTTAAACCAAGCACTACTTGGGACACAATCCAAGAAGGAGTTCCTTGTTTCAGTAAGTGTTTTCACACTAGATGTTAGTAAATAAGCTATTGATTTTTTTTTTCAATGTTTTATAGGTATGCATCAAATAAAGGGGAGCTCATGACTATGAAACATTTCTAACGACGCACATGGGTGAAGATCAAAGGAGTACTTTTAAATTTCATAAACATTACATTTTGAAATGACATTCGATATGAGCTTTTATTGTCATTATTCTAGAGTTAAGATAGAGTGTTTGGTTATGACTCGGGCATGAAAAAGATGACATGGCTTGAATGAAAGCAAAACAGTGTAGTTCACTTAGCCTTTCAATCCCTCCACACACGTCGGGCTCCACCAAGGCTTAGGAACCATGCACACGTACGGCCGAGAGAGCAACCCCCTAAACTCCCCATTCCCTTAAGCCACGTACCACAAGCGCCCTGAGACCATCCCCAGTAAGCTTATGCCAGGGTGTCGAACCCAATGAACTCCGACCCTCACCTAAACCATTTCATTGCCCGGGTATATGCTTTGGGTTAAAATCGAATGCTAGGGTGCGTCTCCATCAACTCTGCACAACACAAACCCAATCTAATCCCTTTTCTCCTTCATTTTTCACGTACATCTGAACCCCAAAACCCTAAATTCCCAAATTCCTTACAATTTGTGGCCAATTCTACCTCATTCGTTCGGAAATTTGCACTTTATATCATCCATGAAGGTAATCTTGCTACTTTCTCGTCTATTTCTCATGAGATCATCATGAGTTTCTAGTTTTTGAGTGCATGTTGGGGGGAAGGCGAATTCAAGCTGGATTGTTTGAGTACCGGGATGAGAAAGATTGTGTGGGTGAATGTTAAGAGAAAGTTATATTTATTTATTGCGGGATTGTATTTGACATGGGTTTGGGATTACAACTATTCTGCCTAGGGCTTTTGTTTGAGAAAGATTTGGTTGCTGTATGAGTTTAATGGGATAAACAGTGGCCCAATTTGTGTTCATAATTGCATCTGATGGTTGTTTGATCTTGTGAAAGTCGAATTTCGGTCTGATGATTATTTCATGACTGTTTGAAATAGGGTTTGTGTTAGGATCGATTATCAGTGGTATGAAGCTTAGGGGTGGTGATTGTGTGATCAAGTTTGGATTGTGTCATGTTTTGTCTTCCGATTCCTTGCCTTTGGTGTCTCATGGTATTGAGATATTGATGTGTGGTCTGCGTTATTGTTTCATTTGGTGCAGATTGGATTTGAGTTTGGCTCGATTTCATGATTTTTTGGATTAGGGTTTACATTTGGGATGTTTCGGACGGGATTGTTGGTGAGTCTGGTTATGTGTGTATCCGACAAGTAGATTGTGTGCTTAGGTTTAAGTTTGAGTTTGATCTTGTCCATGTTTTGATTGATAACATGTTTGAGCCTGAGTGGGCATGATCTATTTAGTTTGATTGGAATTTCACTTGAATAAGTCGGTTTTATGGTATTGTTGGGATTATACTTTGTGTGTTAATTTCTACTTGTCTTCCTTGTATGGACTTTTATTATGGCTATTGTTTGATTGCTATCATTGAAATTAGAGGACAAATTGAGTGTGAATGAGAATGAAATTATGTTTGGCTCAATTCTAATGCATTTGAATATGCGTTTTGTTTCACTAATATTTATTTGGGATCATGCTCGAGATTGAGTTTGAGGTGATCAGTTTTGTTGGTTTGGAATGCACATGATGATTTTTCACTTCTGGGTGATTGTTTGAGAGTAAATTCCTTCATAGACTTAATGACTGATCAAATTGGATAGCTTAAGTTTGCATCACTATGAGATAGATCGATATTGTCCTGGTTTTGCTTGTCAAAGGAAATTTCTGCATACTTTACAAGATTTTTTTTTTATCCCCCATGCACTATTAATGCTCATCTTGTATTTTAGGTATAATGGTGGGAGGATTAAAGGCAAGGAGATTGTTACATCAACCGAAGCTTTGAAAGAGCCGAATAAGAGGAAAGGCAAGGCCAAGGCACCACGATCCACCACACTCCCATCTAGTATGGCTTAATTCATATCCAAGAAGGCTCTTTGGAGGTACCAAAATTCGATCGAGGGATTTGATCGTGGAGAGTGATGTCGATAGCATGGATTTTGGGATAGGATAGGAAACCATTTATGGAGGACTCTATATCATCATCCTAATAATGATACGGACCTTGTGGCGGAGTTCTCCACAACTGCGGTAGAAAACCACGACACCCATGTCACTTCGGTTCATGGAAAAATGGTGAGGTGGGATGAGTACACCCTTTCTTCTTTTCTTGGATCTCCGGAGAAGGACTACTCGTGCCGTCCAGATGAGGATACAAACTTCATCTCCTTTGATCTTCCCGAGCTCCTCCATGGTCTTTGCCGCAAGGATAGTGGTGCTCGGTGGACCGTGGACAAGACCGGCAAGTTTTCTATCCACATTACGGCAGTCCACCTCCAAGTTGAAGCTCGTTGTCTCCAATTCTTTGTTATCCGCAAAATCTTTCGGACTACAAATCGGTCCCAGCTCACCGAATTTCGAGGAAGTTTCATTTATGATATGCTCATAGAGGGGGACATTGACCTTGCACGGACACTTCTTAGTTCTTTGGAGAAATTTGTCAAGGCCTTCAACCGTGACAAAGCCAATGCTCCATTGGGGCATGCTCTTCTCATTACGAGATCTTGTTTGACAGCCGGGATTTCAACGAATGGTTTAGACGCCGACATCAAATACATGGGCGCATTATATGACGATTTTGTGAACGCATTTGTCAAGACATGGCCAAGCCAAAGAGGTGAAGGGTCGAGGAATCGGAGGTCCTCGAAACACCACCTCTATGCATGGAGCCCCCTACGTCCACCCTTGGATGATCTGTCGAGGAGCAATTGGTGGATCTTCGATTCACTATGAATGCGGGTTTTGCCCATATTCTCGATGCAAAGGAGACCCTCATGCGCCAACTCCATCACGTGCAAAGGGTGATCGGGATGGCTTCTTCAAGATTTCACCTAGACCGGCACATTTCCTTACACACCCACTCAGAGATCAGACTCACGATGGTCCTTCGGAATCATCCAACATTTGATATCTTTTTAGGCGAGCTCCCTCCAACTCTTCCCTTTCGTTCTTTGGTTTTATCGAACTAGTTTTTTAATGGCGTGATGTGTATGAAATCACACATCATTTCGTTATTCTAAACGTTTGTTTTTATTCCCTTTAAATTGTCTAAATTGTA
>JAOVYX010001070.1:0-12981 GCA_035668315.1 Drosera spatulata | reverse complement strand
AGGATTATGTAAACTATTGATGACATGTTTGAGTCCGATATACGGTATATGTATTTATTCAGGTTTTGTTCTGATTTTAATTTATTTTTTTAATCCAAAATCAAAATCAGCTACGGAAATCCGTAGCTAAAATGACATTCTTCTCGGGAAGATTTAGCTAGGAATTCCGTAGCAGAAAGGATATCAACTTAGCGACGGAATCCGTCGCTAAGGTTTACATCCTCGTCAGCGACGGAATCCGTCGCTAAGTTTGACATCCTTTCAGTGACGGAATCCGTCGCTAAGGTTGATTACTCCGAAATTTTCACTTTAGCGACGGAAAAGTCAATCCGTCGCTGATATTTCTCATTTTAGCGACGGATCCTTCGCTAAATTATGTTTTAGCGACGGACTGTTTCCGTCGGTAATCCGTCGCTAAAATACATTAGCGACGGATTTTTTCGTTTTAACGACGAAAAAATTCCGTAAATAAAACGAAGAATTTTTGTAGTGATCTTTGAGTGGTTAAATTTGATGATTTTATTTAGTATTCTATTTGTAATCAACTTGTTGTAGGTGACATATCAGCTCCTACTAGTTTTTTCCTCTTATATTTAAGACAGGACGAGAAGCGTAAGGTTTTCTTGCGAATTGGTTTCCAAATTTGTAATCAACCTTGAAGACGACGTAATATGTCGGGAAAGACAAGCTGAAGGTAAAGAAAGTTACCTTCGCTATTCTTGAAACCTTTTTGTGTGAAAGCAATTAGTACAGTTGATTGTTCATCAATAGGAGTCCTAAACTTCCAGTCGATTTACTACAAAACTAAATAGTACAGAGGACTAAACATTTTAATCGCTAAACAATGAAAATTGATCGCAAAATCGAACGGATGACTAAACAGCAACTAAAAATCATTCTCGCGAAATCCTTCCTCGCTAACCGAGATTGGCGACCATTGTATAAATTTAGTCACAAATTTAGAGACTAAATTACATATTTTATCTCAAAAAATTTGACGACTAAAACAGTATTATAGTCACTAAATTCACGACTAAAGTTTTTTTTAGTCGTCAAAATTAACGACTACGTTGGCTATTATGCTTCCGGAATATTTGGGCATCCTACATATACCTTTGCTTGCAAAGTACGAAGAGGTCTAAGTTAGATGTTAGATCAATGTAAAATACATGGTGAAAAGGCTACGAATCGTGAGACTCAACAATACTTGAGAGAAGGTTCTCAATAGAAATGTGGTTTTGGCGATGAACATGTTTTGATGAAAAAAAAATTAAGAAGATAATGTCCGCAAAAGCCGCTTGAGAGGTAGAGTTTCAGGAATAATTTTATGAGTCTCAGAAAGAAGTCCTGCCCTGAGAACTATTTTCAAAGAAATTTCAGAGGATAGAACTCAAGCATGCATGATTTCATATCTGACATTGAACATATGAATTTGTTGAGCGATCCTTATTGTGAAATAATTAATCACCCATTTTCATATATATTTAAAGGGTAAAAAGAGTTAAGGTGTTTTGAACTAAGATAGCTAAACGCATTCACAAAAATAAGATAATCGATGTCGTTTATCATTAACTATGCCCATGGATATTATCATCCATTCGTTTGCATTGTGTTTGTAAATTTGGGCGTCATTGGTGACTCATGGTTTCGGAAATGATAGAAGCTTGCTTATAGATTATTTTTTTAATCGTTCAATCTAATGATTTCTATTTTTAAGATTAAAATGTTGAAATGATTCCAACTTTTCTCATTATTTTTTATGGAAATAGATGTCACATTTAAAATCATCATATTTTATTTTAATAAATGATCATATTTAAAGGATCAGATTGTTAAGAAACGATATCATTCATCGTATTTCATGAGTGCCTTTAGCTTCATGGATAAAGACACTTTAACTCTTTAAAGCCATATTTAAATTGGGTCCATTATCAACCATGATCATGCATCGATTTATTCGGAGAGAAAATGTTACATTTTCTTCATTACAGAAGCCTAATAAGAGTTGCAGCAATGTCAATTTGAAGTAAACATTTATAATGTTATGAGATATTTTTAATGGTAGATATTTATAATCTTTCGATTCATTATATATTTTTAACGTGTGATATTTTAATGTAGGGTATTTTTGAAATAAACATTTATAAAATTATGAGACCTTTTTAATGTTAAACTTTCATAATATTTCGATCAATTGTACATTTTTAATGTTATGTGTGATTATTATGTTGTATATTCTAGGTTGTATATTTTAACATTATGCTTGATTGATTAAGTGTGATACATTTTGCTTTGTTCAAACATTTGTAATGTGTGTTATTTGATGACATGTCATACATTTTAGGGTATGATATTTGTAATGTTCTAACTTGTTATGTATTTTGAACATATGTAATGTTTCATGTTATACATCTAATATTTTTCATTTATAATGTTTTATTTGGTTAAAATATTTTTGCATGAATATTTATAATGTATTATACATTCTATGTAGGTGCTTATAGCATTTCATATGATTTAAAGTGTTATACATTTTATGTGTAAACATTTGTGATGTCTTATAATATTTGATATGAAATGTTATACATTTTTATGGACAAACATTCATAATATTTTATGTGGTCGCTTATAGCATTTATATGGTATGTATATGTTATATATTTAATAGGTCAATATTCAAAATGTTATAAGATAAATATTTATAATATTTTAAAGTAGTCATTTATAAAGTTTGGTATCGCACATTTTACATGTTGAGATGATCATTTAAAATGTCATACTTATAGTGTAAAGTTGACTCAAATATTATACATTTTAGTATGGACATTTTTAATGGTTTCAAATGGTCTTACAATGTTATACATTTTACATAAGATATTTGTAATATTATTATGTAATTAAAATGTCATGTATTTCAATAGGTACATTTTTAATGTTTTATAACTTTAAAGCGAACATTTTTAATGTTTTATATGGTTTTAAAATATTATACACTTTACATGAGATATTTAAATGTCATGTATTTCAATAAGGGAAATTTTTAATGTTTTATGAATTTAAAGCAAACATTTTTAATATTTTTATATGATTAAATTTAACTGTAATTAAATGTTATATATTTTATATATACATTTATAATGTAAAGTTTGATTGAAAATGTTATACATTTTATATTTGGGACATTTATAATGTTATGATTGAATGAGTGACAAATATTTTTTAAATAGTCTAATATTTTTAATAATGCGATTTTTAATCGAATCATTTTAGTGGTATGTTTTATTAAGTTAACATTTTTTATGCTTATACATTTCTAATGCTGTAGAGTTCCATTATTTCAGATTCTATATGTCAAATTCAAACAAGCATAACTCAAGTGATTTTTGATTGGTTGGAAAGCTTATGGAGTCTTCTAAAAGTTTGTTTCAGAAGACGTTTGAAGCTACGGAACTTAGGATAAGATTAAAATGCATCTTGTGCACTAACGTCAAAACAGGGCAGGTTGTATCATTTTGATCATAACTCCCACAAATCAAAGTTATTGATGATGCAATTCAGTTCGTGAGATAGCTAACAGATAGTTAACCCTACAAATTATTTCATGATTTTTTAGAAGCCAAATAATAAGCTTTTGAAGCGATTCAAACAAGGCTGAAAAACCTGTAGAAGATTGCACACGATGAATAACATTGTACTGATTTCGTGTTTTGTACAATAATTTCAAAAAAGCATATCTCCCTTGTTTCTTAACGAAATCGAACAATTTTTGGTTCGTTGGAAAGTTTATTAATTCTTCTACAATTTTTATTGAAGTTGCATTTGGTGATTCAGGCTCTAAATTAGAACAAAAGTGCATATTGGACGTTAACATCACAACAGTCCAGGAACTGGACAGTTCGTGCCATTTTAATTATAACTCTCACCAAACAAAACCATTTACAACCAAATCGGATTTGTTAGAAAGCTAACGGATAGAGGTATCTCTACAAATTATTTCGTGAATTTTAAAGACCAAATTATAAGCTTTTGAAGCTATTTAATTGAGACGTGAAAATCTGTCAAAACTGGGATTAGGCTTTATCAAGGGGTGGAGAGGCTGACCTTGATCGATAGAAGGGAAGCAGAGCGAAGGGAGACCACGTATGGATGGGCAATATCAGGACAACCGCAAACATCACCACCACGACAAGTGCTGCCACCAACACAACTAAGGAGGAACGCCGCGAGAAAGAAACGTCGAAGATCACCGTGAGATTCTTCAAGCCGAGTGAGCGATGATATGTGTTTGATCTTTATTTTTTCTGTATTTTTTGGTATTCCATCATACCTGATATGAGGCTCAAAGCCTTGATCTTTATAAGGGGGAGAAGCCGAGAGTGGATCCGGGATTGTGGGCAGTTAAGAGACTTGTGGGTGGTTGAGTATTGTTCTACAATTGATGATGAGGAGGGAGGAAAAGAGGAGTGGGCTGATTGAGTCCAAGGAATGCATTTGACCAATCTCTAGATTTTATAAATATGCAATCATGTTTTATAAACATACAATTATATTTTGTAAACATAATTACGACACCCTTAAGATATATGTTTGATATACATTATTAAAAACGTGTGTTGAAAACGAAAATTTATATATATGAAAACGAAAATTTATATATATAGAACATGTGTTGAAAACTATATGCGACCGGGAGTATCAAACTCACAAAGTGGGTTCCATGACAGGCGTTTTAGTCTTTTAATTTATATCTTAAAGGTAATTTGGTCAACATATTAATAATCAATTAGTGTTATTATTATCATCGATGATGACAATGAATGAAATAATCTCTTTTGTATTCCCAATGCCTAGTTTCACACCCTGGTCGGTCGCCCCATCAATATAAGTCAACATATCAATAACCGATTTCTCATCGTTTCGTGTATGCTACTGCACTTCACTCTTCCGTTTTTTTTAGCTCTAGATGGAGCCGTGACCATCTCCTGCTTTGCTACTGCACTTCACTCTTTATATTCTCACTTTTTCTTTTCTTTTATTGAAAGTGAGATATTCTCACTTTTCTATTCTCGCATTCATTGTGTTTTCTGCCCATTTGAACACCAAACAATGTGATTGTTTTTTCTTTTTCTGAAATTTGAACACGTTGCAACAAGTCCTTTTTTTCTATAGTAGAATTTTGGGTTGCAACTTGGGGCAAATCATGATACGTTTCCATTGAAGTTTGGATTTTTAGTGTATGATTTAGGTGCAAAGTATAGTTTCCTCAAGAAAGAAAAAATAGTGATTCGTGACAACGTTAATGTGATTAGTACATTGTTTTTATGGGCCAAAGAGGCCGCCTCCGATGAGGACAAGGATATTTTGTCGTGCAAGGCTTCTTAGAGCTCCAATAAAAGGATAAGAGTGTTACAACTTAGCCGAAGTTTGTAATATTATTGCATTATTTGTTGATATGATGTAAACATCATACTGGTTGGCCTTAGATTAATTTCCAAGAAACATTGCTCAATTTTGCGATGGAATTAACATTTGACATCGACGACATGGTTTTACTGCGTATTGACATCGACGACATGGTTTTAACAGTTGCTGAATTATAAATTTCACTTAAATGTTCTAGCGATGGTTAGGATGACACGGTAGCGACGTCATGGCTCAACAATTAGATTGTTGGGGAAGCAATATATATATATATTGCTGAAAGGATAAGCTCCAGTAAGATTAACTTTTGTTGGAATGACCAATAGTTTTTTCTAATAATTTTCGACAATCACATAGACAAGTGTAACAGTCCGGGAGCTGCAACGACGGGATTATTTGGTGCTTGAATTAGAAGATCATTGTTTGAATCCAATTAGTATTTTTCGTTATCACAAATTTGCTTTGTGGTTTTCTATGATCAACTGCAACTCATCATTCTCCCTTATTTAATTGTAGTATTCATTTATTTGTCACAATTGAGATGGGCTTACACTAGGGTCGAACCTTTGGAATCAAGTTTCATCGTGCAACTAGAAGAATAATGGATTAATCTCTTTTATGAGCACAATATTCATTACTTGATTTAATTCTCTTATTTGCTGCTGGACCATCATGATTAGTTTTGATTTATTTTAATTTATTATTTTATTTTTTTACAGTTGAGTTACGTGGGTATAGAACCCGAGAGTAAGTACAATCATGAGTTATTTGTGGTGGTATAGTTATATTTTAACATTAAATTATAAAACATAACTCTAATTATGTGCTAAAAATGATGTCAAAATAGAATTGAGTAAACTTGATTTAAAATTTGACACCAGATATAAGTGTAACTATAATTATCACGTCAATGTTTTGCTTAATTTATCAATTGGATTAATTGATCGATAAATACACAATTGAGTTCGAATTGATCCTATTTTATTCTAAAATACAATCAAACATTGAAACGATTATTGTATAATTGATATCAAAATCACTTTTTAATGTTAAATTATGACAATAATTATATCGATTTTAATTTCATGATTGAACTTGCTCTAAATCGCAATACCCAACAATTGACACGACTAAATCATATACAAACTGCAATTGGCTCTTAAATGTGCAGATACATGATACATGATGCATGAGTAATCAATGACAAGTAGATAAACATTTACTAATGCATTTAGATTCCATAAAAAAATAAAAATAAAATAGTAGAACAACAAAACAGCTAGGAAATATTAGGAGCACCTCTGGATGTATACCCCTATCACTTTTGCGACGATTGATTGATAGAAGAAATTCAAACACAATTAAGAAAATGTATAATACATTCATCCTACCAATCAAAACTGCCACATTTACGAGAAGAGTGTACACCCCAGGCACAATACATAAAATTGTAATTCAGATACAATTTACGATCGCACATCAGATCATACAACAGATACAGCTCCTCAGCCTATGACTGCTACTCATAAGCTTAACTATCAGCAGAAACCCGGATGACCCAATCTATGACAGCTCTATAATCTTCGGTCTCTTTTTAATGTGATTTGACCGCAAGCCCTTACGTAGAAGGGCATCTCGTTGATCTCTCCTCTTATGGCTTCTTAGTCCTACATTCAAGGAATTATCGTCATGCGACCCTGCACTCTGAGTTCTCACAGGAGAGTCAACCTGCTCAATGTCATCTTTGTTTTCGTCATAATCTTCTAGTGAGTCTTCCTCGTTGGTGTCATCATCCTTGTCATCATCATCTTCTTCTTCACTACTGCTTCTTGATTCAGCTGAACTGTCATGAGACGGGAAATCAAGAATTGTAGGATGACCAGCTACTGCAGCCTCAGCAGCAGCTACGGCGTCTGGTGTGTGGAGGTCAGCAATGCCCAACATTAAATCCTGAAAAGTTACCAGTGTAAAACAAAACAGGATAAGTTGCCGGCACCATTTTTACATAACACGAGGCCGATGGAAAAAGAACCAGCTCACCATTTCGATATACTTAGATTCATCCCCATTGAGAACCTCAATGTCGTAGTCTTCAGGATTGTCCTGTGTATGAATAGCAAGATCAGAGACACTAGAAAATTTAACCCTCGAACAATGAAGATTTATAATTACGAATATTACTTTTGCATTGAGCTCAAGGCTTTTGTTTGCTTCTGATAGAACACCTAAGAAATCCTTCACTCTGCCAAGCACTGCAAAAGGCAAACAAAATTGACTCATGCCACTGAGTACAGTTCTTGCGTAATGGATATCACACAAAAGCTTGCATCAATTGAGCACAACTTGTCTCTAAATACTTGCATAGGGTTGATCCAATCGAAATCATGTTTATTCTGAAAGCAAAGCATGAATATGAAGTCACTAATATTTACTACCATCAGTAATATTTACTACCATCAGCTCTTGCGTAATGGATATCACACTAAATACTTGCATAGGGTTGATCCTACCATCAGTTCGGACTTTTAGTGGAACCGATTCCTCGAGACTTCCATATCGCAATCTCAAACAAACAAACATCATCACAACCATAATCACGACTTTCCCCAAAACACGAACTCATTATCCCCCAGCAAAATCAAACCAATCACGCTTATAAATCACCAAACAAACTCACATCGGAACCCACCAAAATCACCACCCAAACCCTCACCTTTACTCCTCGGCGCGGACGCCGTAACAAGCCTCCCCTCCCCCTTGTTCTTCCTCACCTCATCTCTTACTCTCGTTTCGTTTTCACAGATACGGAGAATCGAAGCTGCAAACAAATCAAAAAACTTCCAAGTCTTGTTCAATTGGGAGAAAAGAGAAGGGTAAAGGAATATGTAATTCGAGGAGGAGTGCGAGGAGGAGAGACGACCTGTGGGGGATGAGATGACCTTCCGCTCCAACTCCAGCAGCTCCTTGCTCGTCTTCTCCTTCTTCTCCATCGGATTCTCCGGTCGGCGGCGCTGATGGTAGCGGCGAGAGGCTTTTAATAGGGAAAGATATTGCCATAATTTAACGGGCTTGGCCTCGGCCCATTTAAAGTGTCTTTTTCAGAAAGTTCTGCCCATTTAGATTGTTTAGGGAGTTTCGGCCCGTTTGGATCCTCATCGGCCCGACAATGGCCCCGCTGATCTGTTCCTCTCAGTTTCTCTGCATGGGGATAATGTCTGTCTGTGTCATCCAGTTTAGGGGGATGTCCTCTATTTGGCTCGACTTTGTAGATACTAGCCTTTCCTTTCTCTGCATAGCCTTGATTGCAACGTATCTGTTGTCGTCGTCGTTGTCGATTTGCTGCTTCACTTAACGGTGCTCATCTAAACCATCATCTCTTTTCTGTTCGTTGTTTTATATTTTTAACTTTTGTTTTTTGGGTGATGAATTGTTTTAGCCAACTAATTTGGAAAAAAAAACGAAAAAAGAAATTGTGAATTGTGATGATAGAATTGGTCTCATTCGCTAGAGTTTTCAACCATCGGGGATGTATTAGATGCCTAGGGTTTAGAATTATTTTTCTGTTTCGACTATGAGAAGAGTTGGCCACATTGGTTTTGATACTTTTTTTTATCGGAAACTCTCTGATTGGTATTGTATTGGACGTATGATCATTAAACTTTGAGCACCAATGTTTCTTTACTCAATAAAACAATATTAAGAAAATTGTTCTACAAAGAATGTCAGTGTCGGTGGTGTTAGTATTCTTGCTATGTTTGATCACGAAGGGACTCCGTATCAATTTTTAACGATGTGTTTCGTACATGTATGAATTGTTTTTCCATTAGACTACGATTGGATTATAGGAATAATTTTGAGAAAAGAATGAAATAGAGTATTCTGTAGGAATAAAATAAATAATGGAATATTTGATTTCGTTTTCGTATGTGAGTTTGGTTGGTCAATTCAATGATTCAAAGAATTAATGAATATAGAAAAAGTGAAAATAATGCCCTTAAAAAATCATATTTGAGACGCATTGGGGAACTCTGTTTATTATTTTTTTACTTCACTTTTCATTATTTCTCTCTCTTCCGAATCGTTTCTAGCCACAAATGGACACCAATTTCTGGGAATTATTCTTGAAACAAAGATTCAACAAACAACAAGATCACCCTTGTCATGAAAACAATCAAAACGAACAAGGATGAGGTTGCAATCGGAGATTGATGATAGATTGTGAGTCATCATAGGACGATGGTGATGGAATTGGAGATTGATGATGAAGAACACACGACACTTGAGACGAGGACGACGATGTGGTGAGAATAACCAAGGGCAACAGATGTCTTTCAGAACATCCTCATTCCTTTTCCTCCTTGAATACATGATTCCTTATGGGAAGCTTTGGAATCAAAATCATCATTTTAGGAGGAATATGATTCCCGACCTAATGCCCCATTCTGATTCAAGAATGTAACTAAACATGATTCGACTTATTCCGATGGAACCAAACATTGCATTCCTGCTCCCATTCCCACAAACCAAACGGGGCATTCTAGTATTGTGCCAACTTGATAATTGGTCAAGACTATATCGGCCTGCACTTTTGGGTCAAATTCATAACTTGCATGGCTAGGTGAAGTCCTCTTTGTTTGAATAGCAATTTAATCCTCTTCCATGTTCTACTCATCTAAGCTCCCGATATTTGTCACAAGTCACAACGGAACAAGCCACGAGCATACTCACTTATATTGCACCACGAGAGTATCTCAAACTAGAATCATTTGTTCGGAATAAATTACTTCTCACAGAATTAGCTCTTCCAAATCCTATCCATTTTCTTCCTATTTTTCTTTGACTATAAAGATGCCAAACTTTTATTCAGAACCACATTATCATCATATTTTTGATCTCATAAGAATATCTCAACATAATATCACTCCCGTGCCTCTCAATGTCCTTTCTCTTCTCTCATCACTCATCCTCAATCTCCCTCCTCTCCAAGTCATCAAATAATACGAGACTGCAGCAATTTGATCTGCTTACATATCACTCATATTCTCTCTTCATAGTTGACTTGCATATATGAAACCCTTTTACCACAGTCAATATGTGGACCGCTGCACGATATGTACCCAAAACGAACTGCCCTCACACACAGTGAAACCAGAGAAGATAACTCAGCAGCACCAATTGGAATCACTAAACTGACAAGGCAACACAGTGATCATAGCACCATAATAAATATTACTCCCTCCGTCCCAGAAAGAAATGCAACCGTTTGACATGACATGCATGTCGATGCAAGGTTTGACGTGTACGCAACGACGATCAAACAGTTTTTTATAAATTTATCGTGAAACATCAATAATTTGGTAAGTTACGTACGTATTTTAACCTAATATATATTACGGGACGATCAGACATGATTTGATATGAAAACGAAATTTGTATTCATGCGTAAAGAATAATACATAATACGTATATATTACATCCTTTACGGGACGGAGGGAGTAAATGATACAGAAACAAACACATGTATACTCCAATTAGAAACTCATAATTCGTAGAGATATCATATAGTAACGGATCATATAACCTATATGTTATATAGACATGAACTTATTGATATATGCATATGATCTGTATTGGAACCGCGTTGCCAATTCTGGCTAACTTGCTTGTAGTGAGGCCAGAGAGACTCCATGTGAGCTTCATTTCAACAAGCTTCTTCAATTGAGACTTGCGCTTAACGGTGATGATTCTACTACCGAAACGAGTAACACTTAGGTTTCCATATGATACTACATAATGTTATACACTACAGTTCCATACATTTTAATGGTTTACCTTAGTACAAACAATATTTCCTGCATTGGACGACAGTAGTCACAGGCATACATATATTGCAAAGTAGGTGATTTAGCTGCCAAATATATCTGTGATATGTGATGACTGTCGAGCGACCAGTCAAGTGCTGATGACTGTCATTTCAATATGTCCACGAGATGATTAACTAAATAAACATGGTTTAAGCACTCCAACTGCCGCAAGGAAGATTAGGATCAAGAGCAGCTGGCCCACCTGATACCACTGACAATGAAGATACTGATGTTTGATCAACTGCAGGCATTATTGCAGGATCAATCTGGTCGTGCAGCCAAGACAGCTGATCGTGTGGACACAGAATGGTTGGAAGCTCGCTAGCAATTTCATTGCGATCATGATGATCAAGTGCCTTAACTGATGAAGAAAGGATCATTTGACGATCATATTCTTTCACGTCCTCGATGCTCTTTTGTGACAACTTTGATTCCTTCAAGGCCATAGGGACGGCCATGATCTGATCCTCATAGCAAGGATGCACGGCCATGGTCTTCTTCTGTTCGTCGGCATTGATTTCAACAGCTTCTTGAGAAGTCCCCTCGTCGAAGTACAAGGGACCCGTGGCTTGACAAAATGCTAATTGGATCTGATTCATTGTGTTGTTGAGGATCATATGTCCATCTTGGAGCATAGAATGACGCATTCAGAACGGAAGGGACCAACGGAGATACCTCGACCGGTTGAGAAGGTATCACCCAACTGCTTCCAATACTAGAAGCAAGTTGATCAAAATGGACATTATGGCCAGGATCAAAGGCTTGTTGAATAGGCGCTTGAGGGGCGATGCAAGATTGATGCTCATGAGGGATCTGATGGTCTGGATTGATGTTCTGTGAAAGGAAAGGGCCATGAGGAGTTGTTGAAGTACTCATGAACATAAACTGCTGGTCTTGGGCGAAGGAGGCAAGCGATTCTTCTTGTTGTTGTTGTTGGTGATGATTATGATGATAATGATGATGATAATGGGAGATGAACTTCTTCTTGATGCTTGAATTCCAGAAGTTCTTCACTTCATTATCTGTTCTTCCTGGCAGGTACTTTGCTATCTGAACCCACCTGTTAATTAATTCGATCAACGATTAATCAATCGAAAGATCGTTGTCAATTTATCATAACTACAACCCGAATACTTGATCATTTGAATGATAGAAAAATTACTAGTTTGCCATTTGTCATCTCAGACGATTTTATATAGGCAACTATATTAGATCGTCTAAGTTGACCGAAATAAAAACTATTCCATGTTTGGAACTTATTAATTAAATTGGTTTCAGCCTCAAACAAATGGAATCCTCATGGGATATATTGTGCATGAATCATACGTATACATAAATCTTGTTCTTGAAACATCATGAGTAGGACATGTCTCATCCAAATTCTTCGTAAAATTCCTAAAAGATCTATTCGTTCTTGTAACTATGGCATACTTATGTATCCGTTAAAAGTGAGCGAAATCTTGTCGATTTACACTACAAAAATGGACGAAACAGACGACTAAATTTTTTGGTCGCTAAATGAAGAATTTTAGTCGCAAAATCGAAAGGACGACTAAATTGCGACTAAAAATCGTAGTCGCGAAATCCTTCCTCGCTAATTGAAAATGACGACTAACAATTTTTTTTAGTCGCCAAATTTGGAGACTAACTTTTTTTTTAGTCGTCAAATTTGGAGACTAACTTTTTTTTAGTCGCC
>JAOVYX010001069.1:0-12982 GCA_035668315.1 Drosera spatulata | reverse complement strand
TCGTCGGGGAGGCGGAGCTGGAGCTTGATGTTCGGCGTCAAGCCTTTCGGCCTCCGCCTGCTGCTTCGCGGTAGTCTATGATCCTCCGCCTCCGCCGCCGCCGCCGATGACGACAATTTGCCTTTGACGTCGTCGACTTCCATGGAGTCTTCTCCGTCGTGGTGGTGGTGATTGTGATCGTCGGCCTCCATTTTTGTGACTCGGCTCAGCTTAGCTGGCTTTGGATTCTCTTTGGTTTTACTTCGTCTTTTGTCTGTGGAAGTCGTCGGAGTTCGCTACTTTTACTCTATATTCCTATAATCAATGAGAGCAAGGTAGAAAATTACACAGTTCGCTCTCATGATAAAAATAGGATTTTTTTTTAATGATTTGTTAATGTGGATGGCTGTCACGAAAAATAGCTCTGAGTATTGGTAATTTTCTCTTCAACCATTTAACATGGGTTTAATTCCAAGGACATCAATTGGCAATCTCAAGATCTAATATTTAAATAGTGCATACTTGATCGTTTTCCACCTCGATTGTTTAGCCATACCAAAGTTCAATTCATACATGTACTACTCAAAAAAATGTGAGATTTATCCGTTTCTTCGATGATTGTAAAATAATAGCCTCGCTTAAATAATTAACTACGTTTCGCGGTCATAATCTTAAAGAGATACTTCAATCACATCTCGCGGTAAGATATAGAGTAAATGTCACAAGAGCTTAATCAAGAATAAGCTAATATGGAGAAGCATATGAGGGTCATAGGGGGATGCTGCTCTTCGCAATTTTTAGTGTTCACACGACTAATTTAACCAGTCACCGTGTGAACCAGATATCAGTTAACAGTATTTTTACCAAACCCAGAATTGCGAAAAGAAGGTGGATGATCCTCGAAAATTCAAAATCCTTGACCATTGCAGTCAAAGTGGCAAGAAATCCTTTGGAATTCAAATACCCAAGTGAGCCAATAAATGAAAAACAATCATCCAAGTCAAGTCTTCGAAGAAGGGAACATTCTAAGCAAGTCACCTAACATCCAGGAAGCACACTCCAGATTCCTTTGACAAAAGAAACAAAGAGCCATGGGAGCTTAATATTCTGTATTTCCCGTTGTTCTAACATGTGTGTTTGTATTTCTAACGGGTTTCGGACTATGTTATAAAACAAGTTCATTGGTTCAAAACATGTTCTCCAACCAAAACATTTGAGTCATCGACTTACAATGATCTATCACATACTTAATGAGATAAAGATTCTTGAGATGTGATACACAGCAAAAACATTCCATTCAATGGGGAAAAAAAAATGATACTCATGATCCTAGCATCCTGCAGAATGTCACAAGCTGAAGCAGAGGGGATAGCCAACACAAATATCAAAACTTGGGCCAAGGGACACTTGCAGTTCAAGAAACAGAATACAATTAGTACTAGCTAAATAGAGTACAGGAATCTGAAGATTCAAACTCAACATTTTCCTTTAGCTGCGAGGCGCACATACCTCCCATCCACCTCAAACTTGGAGCTGGATTTTACCTGCAGCGGATAATTATTAACATGATTGCAACTTGAATAGCAGCGGAGGCCATAACAAGAAAGAAGCGCAGAAACAGCCAATGGGTCGAACCTTTTCTGAACAGTGTTCTTCAGATCATTTGCATCCATGAGGATACCGGATTCCTTTAGTTCCTACAGCACAAGTTTCTGAAGCTTCTTCATCTTTAGAGCACCATCTAGGGTCTGCGCCAAGCAAAAAAGATGACACCATAAGCATACAAAAGACTACTAAAATGCATGAACAAATACACTGTCTGATGTCACACAAAACAACGTACAGATTTCAAAGTTGACTTGATCAACTTCTTCAGCTTCAAATTCTTTGCCGAAACTCTATTGGAAGAGCCGGATTCGACTAGCTCATCTTCTTTATTATTGTGATTTTCGGGAATCTTTTCCTCGATATGTTCTTGATGCCCGTTAGTTTTCGCCTTCTTTGCTGTTTTCTTTTCTTCTGCTTGATTTTCAACAACATTTCTACCGCCCAAGTTCTCTGAAGTATCAAGGACAGAGCTTTTACAATCAGCATTGTCCTTATCAGCATCCAACTTTCTCTTTTTATCATTTCCATTTTCTTTGGGCGAGTTTTTTTTTTGTCTTCCATACGTATATCATGCTCCAGCAGT
The DNA here is from genome assembly GCA_035668315.1 of Drosera spatulata. Classification (NCBI taxonomy): domain Eukaryota; kingdom Viridiplantae; phylum Streptophyta; class Magnoliopsida; order Caryophyllales; family Droseraceae; genus Drosera; species Drosera spatulata. The sequence goes on along the minus strand of JAOVYX010001069.1, from coordinate 10,812 downwards.
TCTTTTCCATTTGTCTTGTCTTTAGACTCATTATTAATTTGAGCGGTTCCTCTCCAGGTTTGGGTTGGTTTGCAGCGTGAAAAGCTCGTGCTTTTGCTCTGTGCTTATTGCCTTCCGCATGACCAAGCAGGGTCTGCTTGCTAGTGGCCTGGCTGTTGCAAAGACTGCAAAATGAGAGACAGCTCATTGTCCACACCACATACAGAAGAATGATGTACGACACAATGTTGAACCAAACCCGACCTCATCACACTGACTACAGAATCCATTAACAAAATGAGAACTTACTGTGATGTGACCATGTGGTCATTGAGTAACTCAAAATGCAACCACTGTTTTAATCCAAGAGAAGAGTAGAACGAAGTAACTAATGAATACATATTCTACCTCAAATTAGATAATCCATCCCAACCACCATCAACGCCAAGCCATTTCAAAATTGAACAAAAAGTGCAAACATTTCCAAATATTCAACTTTGAGGTTCTTCCCCGACTCTTAAAAGAATTAAGATGGAATGAGATATCAAGGCACAGATGATATGTGAAAGAATCAGCTGGATTGGGGCAATTTGAAACAGCATTTCACAAAGATATCTACATGAATCTACATCAGAACAAGAATGGTGGGAAAATTAGTTTAACACATACCTACAGAACCAAGGTGGACGATCTGATAATCCAACATATACATCAAAATCGGTTGGCAGGTTTTGCATTCACAACTTTCTTTTCTCCTTTTGGACCATACTTCTCCTGAAAACAAACATTGTGGAACGCTACTCAGTACTCACTCTTCCCTAGAGCACAAATAACCTTTCAAAGGCTTCATATAACAAACAAGTTCATCAATTGCCTCATATACTAGAAAAAGAATTCAAGCCACAAAAATCACAATCAAAATCAACACAGAGCTCAAAGATCAGAAGAAACTCAAACAAGCAATAGAACTAGGTTGGGACTTGGAACAACAGCAGATGCATTTACAATCAGTATCCATTACTTCGGCATGAACTCCAAATGACGTCTTCGAACAAATAAACAAATCAACCGTCAAGCAAACAATGATTAGCTCAAAATACTCGGAGAACCAGATCAATTACCCAACAACTCAGAAAGATGCTACATTTGACACAGGCAATGTAACTATCTCCCAAAGCAATTTAAAACCCAGGGTCGTCCAAAATCTGACTAATTCATCACCGCTAGTACAAATTGATCACTCAATCTCAGCCAAACTAACACAAAATTAACCAACAACATTGAGTCCACGAAAACGAACCGCTTCGGTGATGCATTGGGTATGAGACTGAACAGACTGCTGCCCGAACACCTCTCCACAATCAATACACGATAGCTGCATCAATCAACACAACATGAAACACAATAATCACCAAAAACAGCCCAAAATTTTCTAAACCCAGAAAAATCAAACCAATAAAAACAACATAATTGACAAAAAGATTGGATTTTGAGAAGTGGGCTATGATGAAAAAAAGGGGAAAAACCTTGGTGGCGTAGCAGATGTGGAAGTGGGTGGTCAGCTTTGGTTTCTTGAGGCTCTCGCCGCAATCTTCGCACTGAAACCACACCATTGTTGTTGTTGTTGTCCACCCAACACCACCGTTTACTCCAGAACGGAGGAGAGAAGCCTCGACTCCCGATTCTGTTCTCACTCTTGTCTTCTGTGTGGAACGATTAGGGTTTTATGTTGGAGATGCTGCAATCGCCAGTTGCTCGTCAACGATTTTTTATGTACTGCAAATACAGTAAGCCAACAGGGCGTTTGGTCTAGTGGTATGATTCTCGCTTTGGGTGCGAGAGGTCCCGAGTTCGATTCTCGGAACGCCCCCCCCGTACGGTTGTTTACTTCCAATATTTTAAACTCAAGTCCAAACAAACGAGAACAAACTGCTTTCCAACAGTTTCTCCAATTTGCTTTTGGGAAGAAAACATTCCCTCTGTCTTGATAAATCTTACGAGATGAACCTCAGTTTGCTCGATTAAGTTTCCGGTTAACCAGGTGCATTCGGTGGTATAAGGTGATGCCTATTAGTTGATCTCGGAACTCTTTGTATTCACGTACTGATTGTTGTTGTTAATTCGCGATAATATTTTATTTATTCTATCAGTTTTTTTTATGAAAATTGCAAACGACCAAACGTTACTACTATAATAATTCAAGAAGATTATGTTCAATCATTACGAGAACGTGAGGCTTTAGGATGTGTTTACATCCCTGAATTGAATATAACAATATTTTTTTACTTTACTTGGATCGCTCTCTTTGATTATTCTAACACAACTTTGCTATCTTCCTATAATTTTAATGAGATTGTTAATGTTAAACTTCACCATCAGAAACGGGTGAACTAGAAGAAAAACCTGAGATTTTGCTCCTTTTCCTTTTGTTTGTACTTTATTGACAGGAAAACGTCTACACTCTCCACTTGGATAAAGTGATGCAGTTTGCTTTCTAATGTCCCACAGCAATCATTTTGTCATCCTACTCGAACTCAATTGATCCACACTGTAATCAAACCATGAAACGTGTTTTGAGTTGATCATCCATAGGGAAAAAAAGGTAGTCAACATGTTGGGAGCTATTACACTGCTAGCAAATAAACCATGAGTTCCTAGCGATTGTTATTGGTATCCAAGAATGATAATACTAACAGATTTCCATTTGTTTTCTATAACAAGCTTGTTTACTGTTGCAATAACATGCTCGCTATGTATCGTGTTGAAATGCTGATAACTCCAGGTATCAAATAAACCAGTAATCGAAATATGAACAAGGCACATGAAACATATCATTGGACGGAGCCAACAATTACCAATCAAAACCTTCGAAAGCAAGAGAATTGGAAAAACTAAAAAGGGTCAATTTGGAACCTTTCTTTTTCACCTTCTTGGACTCTAAAGTCTCCACCTCTACATCGAATGATTTACTTTTGGTCAGTGCTCCGTGATGTGCAGCGACGAAAGTGAATGCAGCAACAACAACAGATATTTACTCCTTGGTTGAACCGGCTGCCAGATCCTGTCCTGTGTTTGAGTCTCTATTTCCTTTCACAGCCATCTCGCCTCTTCTGTCTCATTGTCTACAAAAGTTGCTGATGCAACTCAAGTCAAGTTGACGATCCTTGAAATAGATAGGAAATCGGATCCCTAGTATCAAAATCACAGCAGGAATAGTATTTAGAAGCTACTTAATGAGCTTTGGTTCATCTTCTTAAGTCATGCATAGATACATAAAATTCCTGAATTGTGATGAAACTCAAAAGGAAAACACAAGGCATATGAAATCCCACAGACTCAATGATATGCTCATCCCACAGAATGGTTCACTGACCTCATCATTCAATATCATGGACATACATCAAAAGCTAACACACCGATCAATTTTCTTGATGTCGTAGTATTCCAATTATCAATACAGCATACAGTTCAAATGACTAATTGTCATACACGGCCGTAACCTATCCAAGACCCAAAATTCCAATTAGAAAACTTAGCCCATGGATACAAGAAACCATGTACCCCAAACGTGACACACAACAAAAGCGCACAAAAGAACATAAATGTTCAGAACACTAATCAATCATGCATTCTCAAATCAAATAAAGCAACTAGCTAGCAATGCACCACACGAAATTAGAATGAAATGAAACGGTACACACAACCACAAACGAGTCTTTCCCTACCCCAAATCACTGGACACCTACCTATCCCCCGACATTCCCCTCTAATCTTTCATTTGCTCCCCCAAACTCCAAAAAGATCAAGTCAAACTATTCATTTGCACCCTAATAATCCAAAAATCCAGTGATGTAATTAGCATCAACGCATCAATAACACGCTTCCGAATCCAGATATCAGAACCTAACCAAACTATAAATATCACAAAACTAGCAAGAAAGTCGGACATACCTTTCGCCACATACGTATATATTGTCAGCTGTCTTTCTTTGGTTCATCGTCTTTCACTATCTTTCGCATGGAAGATGCCGCATCCTCGCCGCCCTACTGGCAGCTGCCGGCTGCGGTGACCCACCGTCGTCGCGAATCATCTTTGTTGTCATCGGCACTCCTCAACTCATCCATCGCCATCATTGTCATCCCTTCTCTCGCCATGCTCCTCCTTGTCTTTATTGCCATGCCTTCAATCACCTCACAGTCAAGCCCTTACTCTTTAAGTCCCATACCAAAACCAATTCAAATGAAGAATGGCTTGGCCACACTCAACGTCGTCCTTGTTGTATTCGCGATCTTCTGCGGCATTTTATCTAGGGGAAATCAGTACGAATCGTCGTTATCAACACTAGAAGTGAACCAAAATCACGAGAGTTTTGGCGGTTCTATTGTTCCACGGAAAAACAGAGAGCGAGTGCTTCAGTTATTCGGAGAGGAGAAGAGTGTTGCTCCGCCAGTGACTAGAGTTTCTGCAATGAGAACTGCGAGCTCGTATCCGGATTCGAGGCATCAAGAGCCATGGGAGACTGCCGGCACCTCAGAGCAGCAGCTACGATTCTTAGACGACTTTGATCTTCAGAGGTTCTATCAGTCGCCATCGGCGAATTACGTTAGCCGTCATCAGTACCGAAATGAAATTGACGACGGCCAGAGTTCCATCATCAGAGATGTGCCAGTCGACACATTCGTCATTCGCTCAGAGCAGCATTCACCTTCACCGTCTACGCAAAGGAAACGAGCGTACGCAAATGAGAGCGCAGCAGAAACTGCTGCGGAGGCAGAGGAGGCGGTGGCGGCAGGCGCGGAAGAGAAGGAAAAGAGGAAGGACAGGAAGAAGAGTAAGGCTTCGAAGGAGATCGCGAGCGCTCTTGCTTCGCTTTACAGCAGAAGAAGAAAACGGAAACGGAATCAGAGAACCGTCAACGATTTCGAGACGTCTGTTGAATCTCCTTCTCCACAATTCACGCCTCCACCGCCTCGTCCTCCTCCTCCTCCTCCGCCGCAGCCTCGTCCTCCATCGTCGTCAGTGTTCCAAAGCTTATTCAAAAAGAAAAGCAAGGATAGAAAAACTCACTCACTCTCGCCGCCACAACCGCCGCCGCCGCCGCCACCAGAAACTGTCTCGCGATCAACGAAACAGAAGAATCCGATAGCTTCTCAGCCGAACGACCAGTCGCCTCCACCAATTACTCCAATCGATCGCACCGCCGCACGACACCGGCCGCCGAAGCTTCCGGTCACTGATTTCGGTGAAGACATCGTCGACGAAATCCATTCGCCGCTGAGTCCGGCCCCTCCGCCTCCTCCTCCTCCTCCTCCGCCGCCGCCGCCGCCTCCGGAGACGAACTCCTTGTCGGGTGGTGGTTTGGCTAGGGTTCAGCCTCGAAGCAGTGTCGATGAGTTGGGAGCCGTTGATGAGGAAGTGTGGTGGGATGAGATGGACGGTGGAGATGAAAATGGGCTTTCGTCATCATCAGTGGGCTGGCCCAGCCCAGACGTGAACGCGAAGGCGGACAAGTTCATCGCGAGGCATCACGAGGGGTGGAAGCTGGAGAGGCTCGTTTCGAGGAGAAGGCGTGAGACGAGGTGGGCCGATGAAGAAGCTTATTGGGCCCATATTGGCCCATGATATGAACGGCTCACGGCACTTGCTGGTGAGTATCTTTTTCTTTGGAAAGAGGGAGAGTGTTGGTGGAACTAATTTTTCAGTTTGTTCTGCTTCAGAGAGAGATGTGAGAAAGAGAGAGATGTGAATGTCATTGCTTCTGCTCCAGTGTAGGGAGTTTCTTGTCAATGTTTAAAGTTGATGTAGAAGTTTGAGAAATGGTGAGAGAATGCCGTTAGTACCTGCTTTTCAAGTAAAAAGAGGAGACAATCGAAACATAAGACAAGATATTAGTATTATTTTAGTATTGTTTTTGTCCTGTGTATATTGCATTCAAGATTTTAAACCATATCTTGATTAAATGAATTTATATCTTTCTGTAAACCAACATCATTGAGTTCATGCCCCTAACTGGATGTGATCTCAATTGTATCACATAAACAAGTAATGCTGCAAAATAAAAATAAAAATCAAAGGACTGTAAACAGGTTGAGATAAATGTTCTGGTGATTTTTGAAGGAGAAGGTTGATCATTGAATCTTCATAACTGGACGAGACCCAAAACTACACTACTGATCTTGATCTTGATCACCAATATCTACTATTCGGCTATTCCATGGAGCAGTTGCGCATATTACGAAGGCACAACAGGTAGGGTCAGTGGCCTTTCACAAGCAAACTAATCCTTTTTCCCACACGTTACAACAAAAGGATAGCAACAAATCAGTTAGTTGGTTTCGGCTGAAAAACTGGGAAAGAACTAACTTGATGATGCCATAAAATCATGAGGGTCAAGAGATTCTGCTATCCTGCAAGAACCCAGAGAAGAACTTCAGATAAACCAAGCGCTATCTGGATACCAACAAAGGTCCATCCTGCATTGTACACACTCGTGAAGAAACCAGTAACCAAGATCAGGTGCGCCATGGTTCGAATCGAGACACCATGATTTTAGACCCAAGTATCCTCTTGAGGCACATGCTAAACCCAAGTTAGTGAAATATGATCAGAACCATGCCTAATTGAAGTACAACCAGAGTGGTGTATCTCTGTCGGGCATTACGACTTAATCAGGCACGGGAATAAAGATAACCAAGAAAGCTGTTACAGCTTCCACAGGGTCTAAAGCTTTCCTATGTCTCTGGATTGGCTCCTGGTTCTTTGGTTTGCATCGTAGACAACTATACAATTCAATTAGCAACATACCTCACCATATAAAATACGAGACCCTCGCCATCTTCCTCTAATTCCATGGAGGTCGATTGCTGATTTTTTAAACTAGAATCAAATCTTTTCATTCTTATGATTCAGTCTTAACGAACATCGATGTCGTTCAGTGATATACTGATAGAGTAACATTTTATGATCAAGTTTTAAATCGAAATGCAATACCTGTAGGTAGAAGATTACGTATACTCAGAATTCTCCCATCAATGACATCCAGTTGGCGACAATGTCCAAGCTTTGCGTGCCTAGTCCTGTATTCACAAAAATCTCTACCAGGAACTTCAACGCAATTAGGAACCTCAGAGTCCTCCAATTTGAACAGTGCTGGGCCAGGGTTTGATACTTTAGCATTAGTGTGAGTTCGTTACCACATAGAGGCATTCCATCTTGATGACGAATTCCACGATAACAAGGAATAGAAATTAACCGTTCGGCTCGTTCTCCTCTCTAAGAAAAATATGAATTTTTGTTGTGAAAATGAGAAAAATGAAAAGGTGCTTCAGTTCAAATTCTAATTCAGATGGAGCAAATGCAAACAACTTTGTGTTCTTCTTCAAATCGATTTTCATCCTTTTTATTTAAAAAAACGGATATTTCAAATGACTGTTACACGTGGCATTAAAAATTGCTACAAGAGCCACAAAAAATTTGCACAGGTCGGTTTGAAAGCAAAAGGGCAAGTTGGTCATTGAATAAATATAATTGTGGATCATATGGACAAGGAAATCGGAAAAGAATATTCCTCATTTAAAAAAGACGGTGCCGTCTTAAAATACAGACGGTGCTTTTGCCGTTGGCCGTGGCCCACTCTCCACTTGTCAAGGAACTCATCCGCCAATGGGATGACTGTTTTGACTCTTCCGAGTCGGCGGAGTAGTTGTGAACTAGCGGTCACCGGCGACACGTAGGATGAATCCGGTAAGGTTACCGAATCTTTTTCCACATGGAAAGAAAGTTGAAATTCCATACATGTGAGAAAGCATAGCACTCATGTCGAAATTATAGTGTCAAATGGTAACAAGAATAAACATATCTATTCCTCAAGATGTCAATGACAACACTAGTTGATGAAAATATAATATACTGGTTTTGTCACATATTATTTATAATATTTTTTATTGTTTTAAAAAATATATAATATTTTGTTAGAAAATTTTTTAATATAAAATATCAAATTCATATAATACAATTCATTAACTCTTTTCTCAATTATTATAATAAATCTTATTGTTACTATTAAAAATATTTTTTTTTATAAAAATTCAACGCACACATAAATTTTTTTATGTCGAATCAAATCGTTGTATTTAATTTAGGACGAGGAGAGTAGAAATTATAATGACGACGCTACTTGATGATTCTATTGACAAATATGTCAATGACAGAAGGTGACATTATTTTCTCAAGTAGTCTACGAGAACAAGTAACATTTTTCTTTGGTGATCTAATGCAAGCTGCTGTTTTTTTTTTTTTTTTTTTTTTTTGATGATGGATTGATGTGTTCCACACCTTGAACATCTACAAGAATAAACACGAAACAAAAATAAGACATGACATTATGAGGTGAAAGATGTGTTTTTCCGGACTTCCTATTTACCATTAAATATCCATAAAAAATTTACGTTTCAGTATCTCGGACTGTTACTCCCTACACATAAGTTCAAAAAACAAAACCCCAAAGAAAAGATCCGTTACTTGACAAGAACAATGTGGGAGACCACGACGACTCCACCACCACCCTCCTCCTCCTCCCATTTTCTATCGACCAAAGCCAGCAGTGGGACCCACCTTCAGTCAGCTGCCCCCATCTGCCCGCTGCCCGTCGCTGATTCCGTTTGGTTCATCTAGCTCTCTTCAACAACGTAGAGATCATAGAAGACGAAACAGCACAATCATTCACTCTCACACGCAGCCCACACAAACCCCTTTCTTCTTTTTCATATTTTCCCTGTCACGATTGCTTTATATTTCAGAAAAAAGCACCCACACAAGAACCTTTCCTTTTCTTCTTCTTCTTCATCTTTCTTCTCCAATTATTCATTTTTTATTCAGTTTTTAATATTAATTCGAAATTTACAGACAGGCAGACGATCGAGCACACAGAAAACGTAAAGAGCTGAAAGCGAGATTTGTTGATTCGTTCAAAGAGGAGAAGACCTGTTTACACAAATCGTCGCCGTCGTCGTAAAACCCTCGCCGGCTCGGTTCGATCTGATTCGGGGAGAGCGGAGAAGCAGCAATGGTGAGTTCTTCTTGTACTTGTTTTGTACTGTGTTGAGGGAGGAGTAGTGATTTACGGTGTTTTTCAGTTTTGATTTTGAGTTCTGCTGAGTTTCTGTTTTGGATTAGATTTTGATTTTGAGGTTGTTTTTGTATGCTATTTTTGTGGAATTTGTGATTTGATTTGAGGATTCTGTGTGCGAATCTGAGCCATGATTGCTTGTGATCCGAAGCTGAATTTTGTATGTATAAATCGATGTTTGTGTAGTTGTGTCTACAGTCTATACGTGCGATTCGATTTCGTGGATGCTACTGATTTATCTGGATGCATAGATTGGTGAATCGTTGGTTTACTTTTGATGTTGAAGGTGATGATGGTGATAACGTGGTCGGAGATTGTAGAGTTAGGGCTTTGATCATAGAAATGTAGTGGTCTAGCTTCATATGTAGTTTTGGGACCTAGCAGATGAGTTCTCTGGTTGATTGTTCTACAACTATAGGATATATTTTTGCTGGTGAAGTTTCTAGGGCGCTAGCAGTACTACGTCTCGCAAGGGAAGCAGCAGGACGACATGGTTAGTATCATGAACGATGGAGCTTCCTGGTTTTGCTTAGAATGTGGTCGAAGATTGCATTATGCTTCTAGGTGGACACTAGAAGTCTGTCAAAGTTGACCTGCTCGTGAGTTGTCGGAGAGAACATCTTGGTCCTGGTTTAGACCATGATCCGGATAATGATTTCATATGAGGAATTAATCCAAGTTCAATGCTGTTCATGGGGATGAATGAAAGGACCACCAAAACAAAGGGCAGAGGTAAATAGGAATACATTTCAAATTCAATATTCGGACAAAATCTCCTCGAGGGAAGCTACAAGAATTAGTGCTGGACCGAAGTCATGGCAGTCAAAAGAGATGAATATACACTGGAAGTTTATAGAATGCCATTTGGACCTGAAGCTTTCGCTGTTTATGCAACTTGTGGGTGCTCAAAATGGGCAATATTTGATAAAGGTTATTATGGGCTGTGTGTTAGCTTCAATGGAAGGCATCAAAACACAGCAAAAAATGATAGCGTCGGTGGAGTCAAATCTGCTGTTCATGTCTGCTGGACAAACCAGCCATATCATCATTGTTCGAAATGATCCACTTGTCATTGGACTTGGATCTCATCGAGTATTATATTCTTTGTGCGCTTTGGCAGCTTTTGGTGTTTTTTTTTTAAAAAAAAATTATTACGTTAAATATTTCGACATGCATGTTCTATGTTTCTCTAAAAGTGTGCACCAAAATCTCAAGAGTTCCCGCTGCCACTGATCTTTGACTAGCATCAGAGGAATGATTTCTATTTTTGTTCTGTTGAAGTCTGGATTGTGGATATGCCCCTTACTGAATAAGTTCTTGTCTCTGCAGGCAAGTCCGGAAAATATTATAGTCGGTTCTCATGTATGGGTTGAAGACCCAGTTGATGCATGGATCGATGGGCAAGTGACGCGAGTAAATGGTCATGAGATTCATGCCAAGACAACAAATGGTAGATTGGTAAGTATTATGTTTAGTTGATCAGTCTTACCTTTATCTTTATGTATGAAAGGAAGCTCTTGATAGGCATCAAATCAGCTATTTTTTTTTTTTCTGTGGGAGAAGTGCTTGTTTGTTCTTCACGCTGATGATCTATAGAAATGCCAGTATCTTGTCGTTTCAGCATCCTGCCTTGCTGCTCTCTCCATTCTTTTTTTCCTCTTTTAAAAACGACGCTAGGACTCTGATTAAGTTCATTTTTTATTCC
>JAOVYX010001068.1:0-12982 GCA_035668315.1 Drosera spatulata | reverse complement strand
TATCTCCTCTAAACCTGGTGTTTTCACCCACCCCCCCCCCCCTCTTTATTCGGATTGGTATAGACCAGGGCAGATCCATCCTCAGTAGGATTCCCTCAAGGTCGACTCTGCAGTGGCACATCTGATATTCAAATGACACCCCAGACTGCAGCTAGAATTCTGAGACATGCCCTTGCAGACGTCAGATTGATGTCAATCCATGAAAGGCCATCCTCTACTGCAAGAACAATGGCCAAACCTGAAGTCCTTGTACATCAACAATCATCTCCACCAGAGACTACAGTGGAGTACAGACTAAGACAACTGGATCAGGAGACCTACGACATGCATCGATGGACAAAGAATGCATTTGAGGACCTTCTTGATAGACTTGAACCAGTTGTAGACGAGCTGAAAGCTGAGAAGACTACCGAAACCAAATGTTTTGCAGACTTCCATGATTCTCTCTCTAACCTGACTGAAGGGCTTCTCCATCAAATCTAGAGGGTTAATCTCTATCAGTACATACTCAGTTTTTCCAATCTGAATAAGCTAAGGGGCTAACACTCAGCTGACCTTCGCAAACTGCAAGATTCTCTGAAAACCACTCAAAGGCAACTCAAAGAACACATGCTCAACAATGACACATAGCTCAGCTTATTAGAAAACAAGCTTTAGCTAGAAACCGCCAAGGCCACGGCTGCTCAGTAGACCACCACTTTTGAACTCAAAGCCCTTCAAGCTGCAATTGAAGCACTTACAGCAGCACTAAATGCTAAACAAAAAGGGGAAAAGGGCAACAGAAAAGGGGAAAGAAGCAACAAGGCCATCTGGGGAGAAGACAACAGAGAAAGCACAGAAAGAAAAAGAAGCAAACGAGCTCAAAAGAAAATCAACAACAGCAGCGGCAGGAGAAAGGGCTGCAAAACTACAAAGGCCTTTGCGGAGAGGTCATCAGGGCACAGATCTCAGGGGGAGCAAACCCTAAAAGAAAGGCCATCAGGGCACAGATCTCGAGAGGAGCAGCCCCATGGGGAGAAAAGAAGGCATCACAAAACATCAGAGGATCAGCCTCGTAAGCGTAGCAAAGGCAGTGAGCATCACAGGTAGAAAGGATACATCCTTGCTACACTTTAGTCTAAGAAATTAGATTAAGTTTTTATCAAACAATGTAATTAGTAAGCTTGTTGTTTTACTTAGAAGATTTGTTAGCATCAATTTTGGGGGAGATTGATAGGAATATGCAATCCCTCCAGTTGTATAGAAATTGATGAATAAAACTTAGAAATATTAACCATGATATTGTTAGTGTACTTAGACTGAAAATTAGTTAGGTATCTGCACTCTAGGTTAGATGCTAGAGAGCAGACGGCCACAGATGAAGAGCATTATGGGCCACCAGATGTAGACTACTACTGAGAACTTCAGCAAGACAGGTAAGACATGCATAGACAATAAAAGACCTACAAATGCTTCAGGAACTGAAATCAATTTTGTAGACAAGGATCAACAAAGCAATGCATGGTTTGCATCAGATCTGAGTGCAGACAAGGTTGTAGCAGTGACTGGGTGCAGACGAGGTCTCAACGATACTGAGTGCAAATTGAGTTGCAGCAGACTGAAGTTCAGCAAAGATGGTTGCTAAGGATGAGGCAGAAGTATGAGGATTAATCAAATCGAAGATTTGAGGTATGCAATGACAGTATGATGATCAGAAAAAGATGAGCCGTCAACATCAGTGAAAGAGTCACATGTGACAAGCTGTCACCATTAGGTCAAGTACAGTCACGGGTTCATTCTCTTAGCCTATAAAAGGGGATCAAAGAGCTCAAGAAACATTGCTGTTGAACGAAGAATTGAACGTACAAAGTGTGCAAAATAAATCTGAATTCAAACTATTCAAGTGAGCTGAATTGAAGAAGAACAGGAAGAAGAGAGTTCACTAGTCTGCATTGAAGAACAGAAGCTGTAGTAGAGTCCAGCAAAGGATCTGTGTAAAGGGTGTAGGTTCTTCACCTTTGACAAGTTAGCTAACTTGTAAAGGGATTGTCTTGTAAGGCAAAAATAAGAAGATAGTGAACTTACCTCTTGGATTGATTACACTGGTCATCAAAGAAAAACTGGACTAAGCTCTCGTTTGTTAGTTGATAACGAGTGTTTGAACTAGTATAAATCATGTGTTCTCTATTTGCTTTTCATTAATTTGTATTTTTAGAACTGTTAGAAATCAATCACAATAGTAAACAGAGACAAATTCACAAAGTATAAGTCTTCGCGGCAGACACCCTTGGTAGTCTGCAAAGATCATCAGTATATAGAAATCAAATATTCCGTTATATTATACTAAAAGTTTAAAACAACCTATTCATCCCTTTTCTGGGTTGTACCTGTGGATCTTACATGTACCTTGTGCTCACTGTTATTATGGTTAGTGTCATGGTCAGTTTCATCCTGTGAGTAATGCCTGAAGAGTTAGATCTTATAACGCAGTTTGTCATGTTTCCACTTGTATTGGTCTAAGGCACTATCTCATTAATCATCTTTTTCAGTGAATAGAGTTATCGTGGTAAGATGATGTTAAGTGATTTTAATAAAGTTTTTATCTTAAAATTAAAGTTTAGATAGGGCATGTTGTCGTACTGGGTTAAAAAACAAGATAGATGTTTTTCATTCTAATAAGACATTTTATGCTCTGGCGATTGTGTTGTTCTAAGTGGAAGAACCATATATATTGCATGAGTAAATAGTCATGCGGATTCAGGGTTAATGACTTTCAATACTAATTTAATTGGAAGGTAAGATGTTGCTTGTTAGGCTTTGTACAGATCTTATTGGAATCAACATAAGGAACCATGATAAATGATCAAAATAGAAAGAAAAATAATGTGACTAAGGCTATATATCTAAGGCTTGGCCCAAATTGAGGATAGTCTTATTGATATATAAATTATATAGAAACTAAGCGGAATAAAACAGATAATATACATTACGGTAATGTGGTGATACAAAAGTTGGATATAGGTTTTTACAGTGAGAACTTTTATTCTCAAGATGTGAGATGCAAGTTAAGCCAATAATAAAACTTATGGAAATTGACTAATGGGAATAGTTTTAGAACTTACTTAAGAGGTGGAGGTCCTACTGAACTTGGATTACTCGTGGATGGACTGATAAAGTCTGCTCACTTCCTTTCATACAAGAATATTTGGAGCGTGGATCGACATGCCAAGGAATACATTCGTGAGACACTTAGACTAAATAGGGCTCTTTACTCAATCGAATCTTACGGAAACACGCGATTGGAGGGGCATTTCAGCAAGGTTTGCAGAAAGCTTTTAGCTCAAAATTAAATTTCTGCATGGCCTCTTGTTTAGCTTCAAACGGACAAACAGAAGGTATTATTTGGACGCTAGTATCTGAATGGTGCCTTTATTTTCCTGCCCTCATCCACACGAACAACTACAGAGGAATGATCAGAAATCCCTGGGGGAAGAAAGTCAGCTTCAGAGAAATTAAACTCAGTCTGCCATTTATTATTGCAGAGCACCCGGTCAATTTTCCTGATGCAAGCATGTCCCTGAGCTCTCTTATTCCATGTATCTAAGATCATCAAGGCCAGCATTTTCAAGCCAAACAGGGAACTCATCAAAAGATGGAACCCATTTATCTGTACCTCCCTTTCTGTCAGCTACCTCCCTAATGGCATTCAAGTCTCCAAGGACCATCCATGGAATGCCATCGAATACTTGCCCCTTGTCTTCAAGATCAGACCACAAGCTTCTTCTCCTCACAAAAGTGTGTTCGGCATAGACAAAAGAGATGTAAACTCTCTACACTGCTCTCCATATCTGACTCTCCCATGAATAACTTGGTCTGAAGTACAAAAAGGAATACAGTCAAGGCATTTCGGGTCCCACCCAACCCATAACCTGCCTTTAGCAGAGCAGGAATAGTTGGCATACGATTTCCAAGTTGGAAACATAGAAGCAAAAGTATCTGAATACTCCTCTTCCTTCACCTTGGTATCCAAGATGGCAAACAAGCTTAGCTTTCTCCGTCTTATCAAGCTACAAACTTCTGCTTTCTTTATTGGGAGTTTACATTCCAAAAGCCTACAAACATAAAACTGTACAAAAAAGTTGAGAAGCTCCGGCTACCTTCTTTTAGGTCTAGCTGCAATACTAGACCCCCCTTTGCTCTTGTTCTGCTTTACCCCCCTTTTTGCAGTAGCAAGACTAGCCACATCTTTAGGAACAACCCCCATGGAATTCAGTTCTCGACTAGACAGGGCAGCCACAACTTGTTCTCTCAAAGGAGCATTCCCTTCAAGTTGAACGTTAGGGGTTGTTTCAGGGACAAACTCAGGATCGGTTTCAGGGACTGTATCCATGACTTCCGTGCGCTCATCATTATCCTCAGATTCATCACTGCTCAGGACTTTAGAGCTCTTGTCGCTGCCATTGCTTTCCTCGCCTAGTGCCACTGGAACTTGAGGTGGTTGCTTACTAACATTAGCCAAGTAGGAATCCTCCTTGTCCATGTCTGTGCTCTCTGAACTCATTTCAATCTCCGTGTTCATCTCTCCACTAGCGTTCTGATCCTGAACTGGTCTTAAGTTATCTTGTGGGCTCTTTTCTGCAATCACAATCCCATTCGAAGCTTTCTTCTTCTTTCGTACCAATGTGAATCCTTCATCATCAGTTGGCGTACTGTTAACAACAATATTCTTGCCTTTGTCACCAACAGCAATAGTAGCAGGGACTGCAGACTTAGGTAGCCTACAAACATGACCAAGGACCTGGCACTTTTGGCACACTTCGGGCTTCCGCTGGTAGTCGACCTTCAGGGTAAGAACAGAATTCCCTAGCTTCACATAGACCTCATCATGAAGGGCTTTATTTGCACATACTTCAACGCAAATTCTTGCAAAAATAATTTTGGTCATCTTCTTTATATTAGATTGAAATATGTAACTTATACAATCATTAATTTTTCACGATAAATTTATAAAAATCTACGTTTGATCGTCGTTGCACGCATGTCAAACTTTGTATCGACACGCGTGCAAAATCAAAGTATTACATCCTTTTCGGAACGGAGGGAGTATCATGCTATAATTCAATATTGTCGCATGATCAATGGTCAAAGAAGAGCCACATGCACTTATTGAGTTCGTGATTATTCTATGTTTAGGTTTCTGTTCAAAATGAAAAACTCAGCAAAAAAAATGTTTTTGGCATTTTTATTGTCAAATATGAACATCTCGAATGCAACATGTTATATATAACAAATACAATCTATATTTTAACAATGAATAGTGTTAATTTGCTGTAATTTCGCAATGTTGGTCCAACGGTGTTGGGCTCTATTTTGACACGATCATTTGATGAACATTTAAGATTTAGCCACATATTATTTTTGGGATTGTTCTTTTTTTTTTTTTTTTTGAAATTTTCCATCAATCTCTTTGTGTTTCAACTATGCTAAAATTTGACAAATGCCATTTGTCTTGCTAATTTTAGCAACCAATTTGGCAAAAGCTATTTTTGCCAATAAAAAATATAACCATCAGAGTGAAAAAAAAAATGCTATATTTTGTGTATAGGATGTCCATTGTGGATGCTTTTTTTTGATAAATGCTAAAATATGGTACAATGTTTGCAATCCATTGGAGTGAAAAGTTTTGGACTTATTGTTATATTATGACTATAACAACCACTTTGCCATTTCCACTAGACTTGCTCTTAGTGCAATTGTTTTTATGGAGTGGCATTGGCAAAGGATGGGTGCTATTTAAATGGCAACATCATTTGGAGGATCAATCTTTCAAGGAGGTTAATAGGAGAGAACTATCAAATGATTCTAAAAAAAAATTCCTTATTATAATGGGGAAAGAGCATAAAACCTCTTTTTACTTACGCACATGTAATTTCTCGACTTTTAGCTCAGCTGACACGTGACATTATGTCGTTATAGAATAAGTCCATAGCTAGACAAAACGATCTCATCGAGTTTTAAGTATAGAAATTAAGGGAACTATCACTAGATATTCATTATATAGTAAAAGAAAATATTATAGCTTAGAAATATGTTTTCTTACGGAAGTCAAAACATTACATGTTTTACCCTACAATAACTAGATGTTACTCTCTCTGGTCCAAATTAATTATAACCCGGTACAGAAATTTATACGAGTATTGAATTTGTATGGATTTTGATGAAGAAATAATATCTTTTGACTCATACTGGAGTTTATTATAGCACTTGTGAGAGAAGATAGTGAGTGCACTGTAACAGATGAGATTGGTTTGATATTTTTTTTATATTAAATCGTTACCAAAAAAGGAATGTTACATTTATTTTGTGACGATCAAAAAAGAAAAGTGTCACAATTAAATTGGATTGGAGGGAGTACTTGTTAAGGTGTTACATAACTCCAATATAGGTGAAATCATCTAAATGCATGTAAACTCATTCTAACACGTTCCAGCTCCATTTCGGTCAATACCTGTAAATAAAACCCATAACCCATAAACAAAAAGCTCGATAATTTAGAGAGATAAAGTTTGATTTTCAGGGGGTTCTCCATCGACTATAGCAAATCGTGGAGAGCTCCGAAAGAAAACCCCAAATGGAAGTAAGAAAAAGAAAATATATGGTTAGACCGTATTAGTCAAACAATAATATTATAACCATTTTACATGTCTTTTTCTTTTATTATTTATTTGATAATTAAGGACAAGACAAAACTTTGAGGATATGATCAACTTTGACCACCCTAATACAGACCATAAGGATCCAACACTTGACGGGCAAACCTCATTCAAGCATATTTTTTCCATACATTATCCAACGAGTTAGTTAGACCCGATTGACATGTTCGGATCTTCTGCAAAAGTTGCCCAGCGGCCTAATCACAAACGACATTGCACTGTCGTTGCGTACACACGAAGAGGACAAGTCACTACTTTTCTCTCCCTACCTAATCTTCACTTGTCCGTCACCAAGCCTTAACCAACATAACCCATTCAGAGTTTCAAGAACTGATTCTTTACTACAAGACCTCCATGATAACAATAACGATCCCTATTAATGATTTTATCTCAATTCCACAAGCGATCCTTATGGATCCAAGAACAAACGTCAAGAACAATTTTCTTGACACATGACTCTTATTAAAATACCTTGTATTAAATCTTATGAGATATTCACTTTTGCCATTTCGAAACTAAGATTTACATCCACATGTCCTTTTATTAATATGTTTCTAGAATCGTTTTTCGTTGATTTTCCGAGAGGACACATGTGTTATAATTGTTTGTATTCTAATCTTGTTCTTAACCCATTACCTAACATCATATAACACATGCACGCACAAAACATTCATCCCTATTTTGATCGCATATTGAGGCTCGTTAATAGCCCGATTGCACAAATCGGTACAAACTTACTTGTCGAGGGTGTCTAAATTGTGAATCTCATGAAGTCGTATGGTGAAAGTATCTTTGATCAGATTGTTGTTGCTGCGGTTGAGGAATCAAAGGATTTATCTACTTATTGCTTTGATGAATTGATGAGTTCTTTGTTAGCTCATGAAGATAGGCTTAGCAGAGCAGCAGAGAAGGTTGAGGAGAAAGCTTTGTAAGCCAAGGGAGAGTCTTCCTTTAAGGGAAGGTCAGAAAATACATGACGTCGAGGACGAGGCAGAGGACGTGGTCAATACGAAGATCAGCGACAAAACAAGAGCCTTATTCAACGTCGCTACTGTAAAAAATATGGGCACAAGGAAGTTGATTATTGGACCAAACAAAAAGATGAGCAACATAATGCGAACTTTACTGAGAAGCCTCAAAAGGAGAGTAATTTGTTCTTGACTCACTCTTCTGTAAGTGCAACAGCAAATGATGTTTGGTTTATTGACAATGGGTGCTCTAACCACATGGCAGGCTCAAGGTCATTCTTTGAGGAGCTCGATGAGTCACAAAAAACTGAAGTTAGGCTCGAAAATGGCAAGACAAACAGAGGAAAGAACAACGAAACCAGAGGAGCCTACAACTGATGGCAGTGAAATTGAGACTACAATACCAGAGGAAAGCATGCCTACATTTTTGAGTCACAATAAATGTGATAAAGAAGAATTGTGCGAAATTGGTGAATAAGCCCTAATGCCGCATAGATTGAACCTCTGACTTAGGAAAGAGGATCGCCTGCTCCCCAGTTGACTCAAGGGAAAGAGAGACTGTTATGAGATTCTCTAAACTTAAGTTGCAGGAGGAGTATTTTACAAGCAGAATTCAGAATTCGGTGGCTGAAGGAGGGGGATAACAACACGAGGTTCTTCCACAACTATGTGAAGGCAAGGGAAAACAAGAAGCAGATTTCTGAGTTGGTTACTCAGGAAGGGGATACAGTTCAAGAGGAAGGCCGTATGAAACAGTTTATTGTGAACCATTTCTGCTCTTTCATGGAAGTTAAGCCACAGCCTAATCCCATGCCTAATCCCATGCCTAATCTCATGCCTTTTGTGAAGATGCCAGTCCCAGAAGATTGCAAGGAGCAGCTTACTGCCCAGGTAACTGAAACGTAAATCAAACTGACCCTATTCTCCGTTGCTCGGAACAAATCTCCTGGCCCTGATGGTTTCTCTGTAGAATTCTTTATTGATGCTTGGGATATAGTCAAGCATGATGTGATTTTGGCCATTCAGGCATTTTTTCAGAATGGCAGGATGCTCAGGGAGGCTAATTCTACTGTTATAGCCTTGGTGCCCAAATGTGACAATCCTACTAAAATCACGGATTTCAGACTAATCTCCTGTTGTAACACTATTTATAAGTGTATTGCGAAACTTCTTGTTAACAGATATGCCAATGTTTCGCCTCTCCTTATTAGTCATTCGCATGGTGCTTTTGTGAAAGGAAGGAAAATTACTGATAACATAATGGTAGCCCAAGAACTCCTCCATGATTATCATCTGAAGCCATACCTTCCAAGAACTGCTCTCAAGGTCGATATGATGAAAGCTTATGGCACCCTTAGCTGGCAGTTTCTGAAGCAGGTCCTTGGGACTTTTGGATTCCCACAGCAACTCATCTCTTGGATTATGGAACTCACCTGTAGTGCTCAGTTTTCTATCAATGTGAACGGGAAACTCCATGGTTATTTCTCTGCAGGAAGAGGACTTAGGCAAGGTGATCCACTTGCCCCCTATCTCTTTATATTGGCTATGGAGGTATTTTCTGGAATTCTTGATTCTCAAACCAGTAAACCTGGTTTCAAGTTTCACTGGAGATGCAAGAGAACTGCTCTATCCCACCTATTCTTTGCTGATGATGTACTGTTATTCTCGGAGGGAAACTTGGAATCTATAAAGCTTCTTAAGGAAGGGGTTGACCTCTTTTCCTCGGTTTCAGGTTTGCAACCTAATGCCTCTAAAAGTGATTTTTTTTGTGGCGGGGGATGTCGCCTCTACCATTGATTCTGTTCAGCAAATTTGGGCCTTTGGTAAAGGCTCCTTGCCAGTTAGATACTTGGGCATTCCCCTTACCACGAAGAGGCTGAAAGCTAGAGAATGTAGACCCCTGATTGATAAAATTGCTAAACAAGCTACTAGTTGTGCAAATCGAACCCTGTCTTATGCTGGCAGGTTATTACTTGTTAAGTTCGTGCTGCAATCCATTTAAATATTCTGGTCTGGAGTTTTTTTGCTGCCTGAGAGTGTGCTGTTTGAGATTGAAAAAATATGTGGAAGGTTTCTATGGAAGGGGCCATCATTGAATGTTGGGGGTGCGAAGGTTGCTTGGAATTCTGTATGTCTACCACAGAAAGAAGGAGGACTGGGGTTTCGTTGGCTGTAAACCTGGAACAAGGCACTTATTCTGAAACATATATGGGGTCTTGCCTCTGGGGAGAAGACCATCTGGACTGACTGGGTACATGCTAATCTTGTGGAAAATGATGACTTTTGGTCCATGAAAATTCAGAAGGCTGGCTCGTGGAACTGGAGACAACTGCTGCAGCTTAGACCATTGGCTCAACTTCAAATAAGCTGGAAGATCGGGGACGGGCAACGTATTAGGCTATGGTATGACTCCTGGTCTTCTTTGGGTCCCTTGTATTTGAAGGTCTCCAGCTCCTTTATCTATAATACCCGAATCCCAAGGGATACTAGACTGCACTCCTGTATTCATGACTCCTCTTGGCAGCTGTCTTCATCTATTCTTGATTTGTTTCATGGCTCTCCTCTTCCTGTCATTCATGGAGGGACTGATATATCCCTTTGGGGTGATGGGAGGAAGAGAGGATTTTCAACTGTCCTCGCATGGAATCATCTTGACAAAGGGCTCCAAAGGTTTTTTGGCACAAGCTTATTTGGTTCAAAGAAAATATCCCAAGGCACGCTTTCATTGCTTGGGTGGTGGTTCAGCAAAGCTCCATACCCATGATCGTCTTATGGGAATGGGCTTACTGGATGATGCTTCATGTGTCTTCTGCAAGAAGGAAATCGAAACCGACCGACCACTTATACTTCTCCTGCACTTTCCTTAACCCTTTGATGCAGGAATGACGGAAAAACTGTGGCCTTAATTTTGTGTCTAGCTCCTGCATGGGATATTTCGAGGCCTTGTACCAATCTCTCGAGGCGAAGAGGACCACAAGGACCATCATCCAGCTTCTTTTTTGCAGCCTTGTTTACACTATATGGAAGCACAGGAATGACATCAGTTTTCGAGCAGTAAAGCCGTGCCAACATGCCATGAAGACCTACCTATTCAAAGCAGCTATGGACATTGCCTATGCTAGGAAAGAGCACCTCAATGAGGATGAGAAGCAGCTGCTAGCGAATTGGAAGATCAAGCTGGACGACTAAGCTGTTTTGTATGTTCATGCTTACATAGGCTGTTTTGTTAGTTTTGAGCCTTGGTTCATCCAATTTTGGGGGAAACTCTTGTAATTTTGTATAGAAACTTAGGTTTCTAAGGGTGTAGGCTGGCAGGGGCATGGCTTATTTTGAGCCATCTCCTCGATAGCTTTGTACAAAACTCTTTATTTTCAATAGTCGATACTTCAACCTAATAAATGTTACGGGACAATTAGACGTGATTTAATATGGAACGAAACTTGTATTCATACGTATAGAGTAGTGCAATATAAGTATATGTTGCATCTTTTCTAGGACGTAGGGAGTAGTACTAGAGAAGCATTGGAAACTTATATTCCTTTCGTCCCATAAGAAATACAACATTTTGAATGTCCCACAAAAATTACAACATTTTCTTATTTGAATTTTTTTTTCTTCAAAAGTACACCCTCTCTCCCATATTAATAAATACATTTTTCTTGTTGGTCTGTATCAAAATAAATAAAACTTTTCTTTTTTAGTAATCTTTTAACATAAAAAATAAAATAGCAAATCAATCTCATCTGGTATAGTACATCTACTAACTTCTCTCTCAGGTGTTATTATAAATCTCACTATCATAAAAAAAAATTATTTCTTAACCAAAATCTATACAAATTCAACATACGCATAAATTTGTGTGATGGGTCAACACGTTATAATTAATATGGGACGAAAAAAGTATCAAAGCACCCTATACTTTTTACTTTATGTCATATCAACTCATCTCACTACCACTTCTCCTATTCGTTTTCTTCCTCCTTCCTCTCACACAACTTCAAGGATAATTTAGTCTTTATATATAAAAAATCAACACACAAATAAATTCTTGTAAAACGTCCACCGTTGCATTTAATGTGGGATGAAGATAGTAACAATTTAGACACTATTCATCTCCTATATATTACTATACCTATTCTAAATAGCATTTCTCATTGGTCTTGCTCTAAGAGCAAGTTCCAGGGTGCTTGCTATATTGGAATGGCTATATCTATATGTTGACCATCAAAAGTGTCAATTTATTAAAATTTGTCGATGTTGTTCCAATGATGTCGTGCTATAATTTATCAATGATAAAAAAAAAAAAATGAAGGGACATCAAAGAGCCATTTATACTATTTACGATTAACCTCTTTCCTATTGTCAAAGTAGATAAAGGGCCATGAAAAATCAATTGTCAAATGTGTTATTATATATAGCATTTGTTTTGGAAAATGCAAAAATTTGCATGTAAGTATCAATCCCCTTGGAATGCAAATAATTGACAGTTTTGCTATATTATAGGTGTAACATCTCATACACCTATCCCGACTTGCACTAATGCTCCCATTTTTTCTGGTGACTAACACTGAACACACAACAAACTACATATCAAGCCAAAACCAGATGCGATTTGCATTCCCTACCGAAAGGCGGATCCCCTGCCGTAGCAATTCCAAGGCAGAGGTGCTGTATGCAATTAAAACATGTGTACATGGGAATCCGCCTCCCCCTACCGACCATCCATGACCCCCCGTTCAATCAAATAATTGAAAGCCGAATTCCAACGTGATGTTGAACAGATATTTTTGCCGGTATGCTAAACCAAAGCGCCAAGTTTCTTCTTAACTTATGGCCATTGGCCATAATCAAGGAAAACATTCCACACAATCCACTAAAAATGATTCAACTGAACCATGCCTAATAAAGAATTGAAACGAACAATTCGAAACCAAAAGAACCACTCATATTCTGGAAATCAATTGACAATCACAAAAATTACAAATCAATGTTAAAAACCTAAACCCAGTGAGAATCGTCCCCTCAAGAATCAAGTCTACCAGTATCGTGCATCTCTATACAGAGTAGTGTATTTGACAACTCTATGCCGCCAAGGTTGCAAAGAATCACAAAATGTTGAAAGTTTTAAATGGGGGAAAAAAGAGTAGCTAGGCCTTGATGGATACTTATTTGGAGTTTATTATAAGACATCAAAGTCTCCTGCTCACACTTGTATGTCCCGCTACCTCTCGCCAAAACCTCACCATCAACATCTATGATCCCTCCCTTTGTCGAGTCTTCGGTGCGAGGACCAGGCTCCAAGATAAATGACTTCACCTGCAA
>JAOVYX010001067.1:0-12983 GCA_035668315.1 Drosera spatulata | reverse complement strand
AGCAAGGATATCAAGAGACTTGGTAATGGCAGGACTTAGGACTAGTTTTTTCTGATCGCATTAGGCATCATTTTGCCTAATAGTAACAAGTTAATTGCTGTGATCACTCAGCTGTCAGACGATTTGGATCATTTTCATTGTGAACTTTTCCTTATTGTGTTGATTGCATTCTCTGCTTCTTCTGTTTTGCCCGTGGACAGTTCTTGCTATTTTGTTGCTCTTTCTCAATTTGTCACTACATGAAATGTTGTTTCTCATATCTAGAATCTTGCGACACTATCTTTTCAGGATCATTTTCATAGATAACTTCGAGTACACAGGAACATCAACCAAGACATTCAGATGGCACTAGCTGATAAGGCAGTTGGTTTTGCACTGAGTGGCTTGAGCTTAACCATATTCACTTACTATACATTTTGGGTTATCATCCTGGTAAGTTTTGATGCTTTTCTGCAATTTTAGCTGACTAGAACGGAGATATACTAGTCTCTTACTAACCTAACTTCCTATTGCTCGACACGTATGAAACCTTTCAGCCATTTGTAGATGACGATCACTTCGTTCACAAGTATTTCCTACCTCAAGAGTATGCAATTCTGATACCTGTATATGCTGGTGTGACACTTTATCTCTTTCCTCTTCATCTTCGTTCGCTTCGTGGCACTAAGCTCTAAGAAGAAGAAGGCTTGATCGTTCATTTGCTGTCCTTTTAGCTTTGCTGTCTTGATAGAGTTAGGATTCGTCTACTGCTCTAGACGGGAGCATTTGACTTTTGATAAATTGATGTGAAAATGTGGTTTAGGCTAATACTAATTGGGTGCTATGACTAACAGTTGGCTTCTAGAATTTCTCGTGGCGTGTTAAAATTCAGTGTCGATTCTCTTGTAGCTTCAGAAGGGTTAAGAAAACCTGTGATTACAATTGGAATACTGGATCAATGTTAAGATGTTCCCATTTTGTGCTTATTTTATCATGGATGTTGTCTCGTGAAGTGATGATGTGTTGGTAAATATGTAGTGGTGATTTCGCTACAAGAGCATAATAAAAAGTGGTTTCACTTATTGCTGTATGTTGAGTGACCAATTTTTGCTTTATGAAAAGGGGTTTACTCAGACAATGGTTCTGTTTAAGCTGCAACCTATTACTGAGTGACCGATTTGAATTTTTTGACGCTGCAACTTCTTGTCGTCATCGTTGCTGTTTAAGCTTTTCGTTCTTTTATGTTCACCATCTTGTTTTTGGTATCGACTTGAAGACGATGATATGTTTTCGACAAATTGATGGCAACTTTCGCATATTTTGGATATATTGGTAGGAGCTGAATGTGGATATGATCTGTTTATATTTTTATGGAGCTTGCGGAGTCATGCTGTATAAGGTCGTGTGATATGCTGGAGCTGGCAGGACCATTATCAGCCCACCGCTGATAACTGTTCGTCAATGCCTATGTTGGAATACAAAATAGATCTCTCAATCACCAGGTAAAGCAGCGGTGCAAGCTGCAATATTTGCGGTATACAGGTCGTCGTTCCCTGTTTTGCTTTCGCTTGCTAGTCCGTAGCAGAGGTTTGGGCAGCCTGTAGTGGTTCGTCTTTGAGATATCCCATCCGGATCTCCATCGAAGCTTATACGAAAGAGATATGTGGAATATTCTTGAATCTTTATCCTCTCTACTGGAACTGTTGAGTCCTTGTATCTTTGTCTCCTTTCACAGCTCTTTGCTCTTTCCTTGATATGGATCTACCGACTTTGTCCTTCACAGCTCTTTCCTTGATGCAGATGCATTGGTTTCATCTTTCATTTTCTTTGCTGTAATCTTCGAGCTGGTGAATGAAGCTAATGTAGATGGACTCTCTGATCTTTCGAGTATCTGGTACTCCCAAGTACTCAACTACTTCAACAAATGTGCACCCAACGACAATAATTGTCCATCTCTTTTCTTATTTCTAAAATGATGTCCCTGTGACAAAGGTTAAGGCTCTCATCACATGAAAGTAATATCATCCAGGGAGAGAACTCTTCTTTCACAATATGACAGTTCTAATGAAACTCCAAACTCGATATAAAACAAAAAAATGTAGTCTCATCGAATGATGTTATCATGTGTGAGATATATCAAAAGAATCCCACATTGGAATTTCCAATGGAACGAAATCTAAGACAAAATCTTGATTAGCTCTATAATCAACCCTGGATCATTCAATCAATCAAATGCCGCAGCAGTGATTGCCTGTGAGAACTCCTGAAAACTGATCCTGCCATCGCCATCCATATCAGCCTCCTTGATCATCCCCGTCAACTCCTTGACCGTCAGTGCGTGCCCCAACCGTGCCATAGAGTGAGCCAACTCGGCCGCTGCAATGTACCCGTTCCCATCCCTGTCAAACATCCTAAACAAAATCTTTAGCTGCTCATCCGTATATGGTGGCTTGTCCTTCTGGTCCTCCTCGCGCACCATCGCTTTGAGCTCTGGGGCAACCAATGCAGCGAACTCAGAGAACTCGATGAGGCCGTTGCTGTTGGTATCTGCCTTGCGTACTAGGATCTCCACATCGTCCGTGCTGGGTTTGAGGCCCAATGCCCCGAGCAGGCGGTCAAGTTCCAGCTGAGTCAGGCTCCCATCGTGGTTCCTGTCGAAGGAGAAGATCATGTCGCGCAGTTCTGATTACTGTTGGTCGTCGAGGGAGATCCGACGTTCTTTGTTGCTCATTTTGGGATAGTAGGATTTCGGAATATTGAGTGATCTTGATGTGCGAAGATGATCTGTTGGTGTGAATGAAAATTTGTTTTGGTCTGAGATGAATGAAATTATATTTTGATTTGGTAAAGAGAGAGTTTTGGGGATCAAGGGCAAGTTTAACGGATAGTGTGATGAAAGAGACAGCAATCTCCGGGTTTGAAGTTGTTTTGGATAAAAGCACTTTAGCTAAAGCAATTATTGGTGCTCACTTTACTGATATTCTCTTCTTTTCATATATTTTTTTTGTCACAATAGAATTACAGCTTATTGGTTTGACAATATAATTTTTATGTTTTGATTTTTATATGTAAGTCTTTTTGTTTTTGTAATTTCGTTAGATGGAGGAGTGAAAAAAAGAAAAGGATGAGGATAGTAATGAGATGTGTTGATATAATATAAAATAAAAAATATTAATGTTTTACTAATTTTGTCGAAAAAAATTCCAAATAATAAAGTGTCGTAATTTTTTGGGACATTCTAGAGAGATAAATGTTACTATTTTATTGGAACGGGGAGTACTAGTTTGTAACGTTTTGACTTTCATCATTACTTTACTAATGTAAAATTTTGACTTATATCATGGGATGATTAAATTGGTTCTCCTCTAATTCATAGTGAAAAGGGGTTTTGATATATTTACCCTTTAACAATTATATAGTTTCATATTACCCCCTTGAAACATTATAATTCCATATTACCCTTTTTAAAACTCATTATATGTACATTTTATCCACTTTCTTCAAATCACTTCCAAAATCATTTTAAATAGTGACCAAAATACCCCTTAATTTTTTTTTTATAAGTTTTAAAAGTTTTCTATTAGTATAAATAAATTTAAAAGATTGAGTGCATCTAATTTTTTTGAATTTAATTGCTAATAAATCGCTCCAAATTTTGAAATTTGGTGCACAATAATGTTGTGTTTTATCGAGACCAACCAAATTCAATAAAAATACGAAAACCAATTTGAGCGAATTGTTTTTGTCATTTTTTATAAATGAGAAAGTGTGGAAACAAAATAAAACTTTAAAGGGAAAATCAAGCCGCATCGAGTTTTCGGAAATCAAGCTTAGCATGATAAATTTGAAGCAGCTAAGATATGTTAATTTTGAGCAAGGAATTTCTGATCACTCTGTTATAGTAATTAATTTGAAGAGAGGCCAGGTAATCAAGACCCCCTTTAGAATCCTTAACTTATGGTGTAAGTGAATTTTTGATTGTTGGTTGAGAAGGCTTGGAAAGTTCAAACAAAGGGGACCATGATGTTCCAAATGCAACAGAAGTTGAAAGTGTTGAAGAGAATGTTGAGAGGTCTCCATAAAAATAACTATACTCAGATTTCAAAGAGTGTCTGAAGCTGAATTAAAACTCCTATTGTGTCAGGAGGATCTCAGGAATGATTTTTCAAATGAGAAGAAGTCCCTTGTTGAGGTTGCTTTATTTGAATATAAGCTGTTATTATTTGCTGAAGCCCTTTATTTCAGGCAGTTACCCAAAGATCAGTACCTTAAGTTGAGTGATAGAAACACAGAGTTCTTTCATAGTTTGATAAAAGAAAGAAGATGAAGAAGCCTCATAGTAAGCCTCTCTACTTAGAATAATTTGCTTATATCAGAACCAGATTAGATTAAAAAGAAACTGGTAGGGTATTTCAGAGCATCATGGGGTTTGAAAAAGCTCGAAGTGTAGAAGCTAAAGAGGAATATATAAGAAAGGGACCCCTTTCCTATCAGCTCAACAATAAAAATCTTTGATTGCTTCTTTTGTCTCTTTCGATGTTAAGGAAGCCTTATGGGATATTGATGAAGATAAGTCACCTTGCATTGACGGTTACATTGCTTTTCTTTTTTTTCTTTTTTCTTTTTATTGGAGTATATTGCATTTGATTGGAAAAGGAGAGAATCCTACTTTGCCTGCTGATTATAGGTCCCTTGCATGTTTACACTGTATTGTACGAAATCATTTCCAAGATGCTTTGTAAACGTCTGAAGGAAGTGCTTTCTTCTTTGATTGACTGGTCTCAAAATGTTTTGTTATGTTTTGTTATGACAAGACCTTTATGACAATGATAGAAAGGGGATAATCCCACGATGTCTTGTCAAAATTGATATTAGGAAAGCATATGATATAGTGCATTGGGAATTTATTGATGATATACTTTGCAAGCATCAATTTCCTTTGATCTTCAAGAACTAGGTTTTGACTTGTATCACTTCTATATGGAACAACTTGGATATAAATGGTGAATTTTGTGGATTCTTTCAAGGTAAAAGAGGTGTGAGGCAAGGGAATCTTATGTCTGCTTAAATATTTGTGCTAGTTATGGAATATTTGGTACGAATTATGAAAAAGGTGAAAAAGCTATCTGGGTTCAGCTATCATCCTAGATGCAGTAAGTTAGGAATTGTAAATGCCACCTTTGCGTCACCTTTGCAGATGATCGTATGCTTTTATGTCGAGCAGATGTCACTTCTATTAGGTACTTGAGAGTTGGACTGAACCAATTTGTTGAGGTCTTTAATTTAGAGATTAATGCTGGTAGAAGTCCCATGTTCTTTGATGGTTGTTGCTAATGGAGAAGAGGGAAAAACTTCTAGGAGTGATGGGAATGGAAGTAGGTGTTCTGCCAGTGAAGTACCTGAGGGTGCCTTAACTATAAAAAAAACTTGGGTATTCAGCATTATGCTCCTCTTATTGAAAAGATCACAACACGAATAAGAAGTTGGTCCACTCGAATGCCTAAAATATACAGTGCTGTTGCTGACAGATTTTAAAATAGTTGAGCATGATATTACAAACGAAAGGTTCTCCTTGCTATCGAGCCAGTTCTCCATGCTATCTAGTCTCTTCCTTCTTTTTTGTATTTCTAGTCGACAGGTACTCTCTTCTGGCACAACATTGAGGTTGATAAAGCTCAAGAATTTATTTTCTCCAGTTGTCACGAGCTGAATTAGTTGCTGATATCTAAAGTAGTCAGGAACATCAGAGCCATTCTGCCTAAAGTCATAAAGTTGGTCCGAGTTTAAATACTTCAGCTCAATTTAATTTCTTCACAACCAACCGTGTGAGTGGTGGCTCGTGGAAAAGAGAACAAACCTAGTCAGTCATCTCATAAAGACTTAATAATTCAGTGACGAGAAGCAAACCAAGGAGAACGACTGCCCTAACAGTGATGAGAATAGTCTCTTTTTAATTTCCTCATGATATCTTTCCAAAGAGAGAGCTGCATACAAATTCACCCGAATACAGAGCATAGGTCTATACAATATTGCGTGATTTAAAGCGAAGATTTGTTGCTTCAAGTGTCTCCCTCGTCATTTTTTCACTTAATATTTTTGTTCAAAATTCGCAACTTGTATGCGTATAGTTATTGATGACCAAACACATGAGCCTACGTACATAAAACAGCACGGAGCCCTAGAAAATCATATTGAAATGACGTTCGCCTTGACACGCCAAGCCCTTTTCACAGCACTGTTGATCAGACAACTAAAAAAATGCCTCGATGCACAAAGCAGTGAATCGAATATAGAAAACAAAAAACAAAATCATCACTAAACAGGGCCCTTGAACTATTTTTCAGGCAACGCAACAACGAAGTTGACGACAACAATCACAGCAATTGAACTATTTTTTTCTAGTCAAAGCTAAGAGTAATGATAACAATAGAATGTGACGAGCTGAAGAAATGAAATCGATCACGATATAGAATCGATCGTCTAAGTGTAGAGAAAAGAACCGCAGTGAAGTAGCAAGATCCTAGCAGCGGCGAGGAGCAGTGAACAGCACATGGATCGTCAGTGCGTGTTAGGGTTCTTGATTTTGCCTTGTTTGAAAGAGGGGAATCATGGCTTGGGTTTTGCACTGGAACCCATTTTGGCGCTTCAAAGACCCACTCTGTAATAATCCTCCCTGTGTATAGATTCTCTTCAACCGTGTTTGGTACTGCTCCCACCCGCTCAAAAAGATATTGCAATTTTTTCATGTTTTAACTAGACACAGAATTTATGATCAATGACACAGGGGTGAACATGTTACGGGACAATCCGATATCGGATCGTTTCCTGTCCCATATTGATTTTTCGATTCCTTGAAATTTTTGGTCCGTCCTCTTCC
This sequence comes from Drosera spatulata, assembly GCA_035668315.1. Classification (NCBI taxonomy): domain Eukaryota; kingdom Viridiplantae; phylum Streptophyta; class Magnoliopsida; order Caryophyllales; family Droseraceae; genus Drosera; species Drosera spatulata. The sequence continues at coordinate 6,127 of JAOVYX010001067.1, read as the reverse complement.
TAAAATTTTCAGTATCGGTTCTCGATTCTTCGATCCGATCAAAATCGATATGTACTATAATTGTTGGTCAGTAAAAGAAATTAAATCGTGTAGTTTATATGAATAACGAAACTTTTTAAATTACGTGTTAAATAGTACAAGGGGAGAGAAATGTTGCAAAAATTAAGGGATAGAGGTAGTATCATTTTTTGTTCCCGCTTTATGTTTTTGATTCATTGATTGATAAAACAGGAATATTTGTTTTTAATTTTTGTTTCTGAAATGAAAATTGAAAATAGAAGATCATAAAAAACCGTCGACCCGGTGGGTGAACCGTTCAAATCGATGTCCCATAACGGGTTTCAGAGTTTGAACCGGTTTGAGCTCCACGCAACAAGTTATCGCTTTTTTTTTTTTTTTTTGGCTTCACTTCTTCATTTTAAGGAACAGATGATGATCACATACAAGGACGAGGAAAGATTGCAAATGATGATTACATATATAAAAATTGAGTGATAGACAAACTCTACTTTTAGAATATCCCAGTATATACCAAGAGTGAGGTTTGGTCCGCTAGGAAAATGAGCCTGTAATGGGTGTGCAGTAAGGCTGGTTCAGAAAGGATTGCAGAAAGGCTCACAACATTGAGGTCACGAGTAAAGAGACAGTAAAGGTTAGGCATTTGGGCTTCTGCAAGAAGGAATGGTTGATCATGGATTGCTTCTGTGACGTTACTACAGCAAGGCTAAGGAACAGGAAGGTTGGGGATTACAGAAGGGTTCAGATAAAGTCAAAGGTCATGAGTTGCCTTTTGTACTGTGTCAGCGTACTTCTCTGCATCAAGATAAGGGGTCACGGGTCGATGAATATGGTGCCATGATGGCATGAAAGTGACATTTTCATAAAAGAACGAGTTCAACAATGGCTAAAATATTAGGATTGTCTGTAAATACAAAGACAATGCCTAAGATTTTAGAATCATTGAATTACTGAATCTCCTTTGCTCCGAAAAGACAACTGCAATAAGGTTTCAAGTGAGCTGAGAAAGAAGTTGATAGCTGAAGATCTGAGCCAGCTATTGAAGGCAGTGTTGAATAGCACTGGTGTTAGACTGACGATTCTAAGAGGTTGTTATAAATTCTGTTGAGGAGAAGGAAAGATCTTGTAATTGGTTTGTATTATCATTTATTGGTTATAAAGTGACAGGTTGATTATGAACCTAAAACAATCACACATAGTGCTATCCTCTTGATCTATCACTCTGATAATCAAGGGAAGACTGAAGTAAGGGATATAGCCGTATTTTAGCTATATATTCTAACTAGTATAAAAACCTTTGTGTTTTTACTTTGCTGCTTTCATTACATTTAACCATACTGCTAATCAACGTCAACCAACAATAAGCTAAAAAGAAACTAACGTTACTACAATAAGGTTCTGCATTAGTGTTCAACTAACCATTGTTAGTTTGACAGTAAAGCTCAAAAGAGAGAGACTATTCATCCCCCTCTAGTCTCACAGCAAGCTATCTCGAGACTTTCAATTGGTTTCAGATTTAACCTTTCTAGGCCTAACAGTTTTTGAAAAGGAACTCTACTTTGTCTCACCCTGTAAAGAAGTTACTGATCTGAGTTTTAAGCATGTCAAGTGCAAGTAAAGTGTTCATCCCCTACGATGCACATCCTACACTGTTCAAGGATCACAAGTTCAATCATTGGAAGGCCAGAATGATGTTTTATTTTTATCAAGTCGATGAGAGAATGAGAAGGACTGTCCTTGAAGGGAGATTCATCCATAAGGGTCCTTCTATGGATTCAAATGATAAAGGAAAACTTGTCTCCAAAGAGGAAAAAGATTTCTCTGAGGAGGACAGAGAACTCATTCAGGTTGACAGATGTGTTTTAGGGATTATTGTGAAATCCCTAGGTAGTGAAATGCTTGAACTAGTAATGCATTGCAAATCTGCAAAGTTGGGATGGGATGCCTTGATACTGAGAAACGATGGCACGGATGGAAATCCGTGAAAACAAGCTGAATCTTCACATTCAGGAATATGAGCTTATCAAGTTGAATGAAAATATGACACGGACATAGTTCTTTGACAGATATAATATTTTTGTCAACACTTTGAGGGACCTTGAGGAGAATATTTCTCCTCAAACGGTTAACTTGAAGTTCCCGAGATATCTCACCCCTGAGTGGGACACCAAGGTTACTGCAATAAGGGAGTCCAGAAAAATGGACCAAACCACTCTCTCTAATCTTTATCGGACTTACAGATTGGAGATTGTTTAAAGGAAGAATCAGGTGATGGACCAAAACAAAAAGCACATCTCCCTCAAACCTTATATCAAAAGTTCAAAGGAAAGGGTTGTTGCAGAAGAGTTCTCTGACTCACAGTCAAAGTCCTCAAGTTAGGACAAGGGACAGAAGATCATCCACCTGAGAACATCATAGGTAATGCATGCTTCATCTCTGAAGTAGAGCCTAAGAAGTAGAGTTCTCTGAAGGATAGTGACTGGATCAATGCCATGCAAGAGGAACTCAATAAGTTTGAGAAATGAGATATGGCATCTAGTTCATAGGCCTAAGAATTATCTTGTTGTAGAATGCAAATGGGTCTTTAAAAACGAAAGTAATGAACTATAGTTAGGAATAAGGCTAGACTTGTTGTTAAGGGATATTAACAGGAGGAAGGTATCGTTTCGATGATACCTTGCTCCTGTGGCTAGAGTTTAAACCATAAGAATGTTCTTGGCATATGCTACATATATGGATTTTAAGGTATATCAAACGGATGTCAAAAGTGCATTCCTGAATGAGAAATTGCATGAAGAAGCATATGTAGAATAACCACCAGGCTTTGAGGGCTACAAGTATCTAGAACATGTCTACATGTTTGACAAGGCCCTCTATGGACTAAAACAAGCTCCTAGAGCTTGGTATGAAACCTTGTCAAGCTTCCTCATTGATCATGGTTTTAAGAGAGAAAAAGTAGAAACAACTCTTTTCGTCAAACATCACAAGGATCATATTTTATTGATGACATCATTTTTGAAAGTATTGATGAGAAATTGTGTGATAGATTTTTCAAGCTCATGACATCTAAGTTTCATATGAGCCTCATGGGAGAGCTCAGGTACTTCCTGGGTCTTCTAGTACAACAATGTAATAAAGAAACTTTCATAAGTTAATTTAAGTACCTTAAGAATATGATAAAAAAGTTTGGTATGGAGAGTGCCTCAACAATAAAGACACCAATGAGCTCGACAATCAGAATAGACACGGATAAGTCTGGAACATCAGTTGATCAGAAGTTGTACAAGGGCATCATAGGATCTTTGCTGTACCCTACTGCTAGTTGGCCTGAGATTCAATACTTTGTGTGTTTATATACCAGGTACCAATCCAGTCGTAAGGAATCACACTTTACTACAGTCAAGAGTATCCTTAGATATCTCAAGGGGAATCCTGACTTAGGTTTGTGGCATCCTAAGGAATCTGGGTTAGAACTGATGAGTTTCTCAGATACTGACTTTGCAGGTTGTCGAATTGACAGGAAAAGTACAAGTGGATCATGCCAATATCTTGGTTCAAGATTGGTGTCATGGTTCAGTAAGAAACAGTCAAATGTGTCAACCTCTACTAAGAAGCAAAATATGTTGATGCAGCAAGTTGCGTTGCACAGATCCTATGGATGAAATATCAACTTCTTGGCTTTGGGCTAAGAATATCTAAAACTCCTATCTATTTTGGCAATACTTCTGCTATTGCAATATCTCAAAATCCTGTGTTTCATTCTAGGACAAAACACATGGATATAAGATATCATTTCATTAGAGATCATGTGCAGAAGGGAAATGTAAAACTAAAATTTATTCCTACTAACAACCAAGTTACTGACATTTTCACAAAACCCTTAGATGAGTCTAAATTTTTTATTTTAGAGGAGAATTAAGCATGCTAGACCTAAATGCCTAAAGCTGTCATCCCTGAGACTGCATGCTTTTGTGAACAAAAGATTTAGGCCACTGTAGAAAGGTTCAAACCTTACTGCCGTAATGCTTGATCAATTACCTTGTTGTAGTAATGCTTAAGCCCTACTGCAGTGAGATACATGGAACCAGTATACTAAACGGTTACATCATAAATTACACTGCTTCTTAATAACGGCTAATTTATGAACACAGATCACGTCCCACAGTTTTATCTCCTAATATAAGTTACATTATTTTCCTATAAATAAGGACTCAAGAGGGACATCAATCTTCACAACTATCCTTCTGCAAACACATTATTTACCCCAAAAATTTCTTCAAACTCCCCACACTTTCTCCATGTCATCTAACAAGTTTCAGATCGAGTCCACTCTAGGTTTCAAATCACCAAACTCTGCTGGTGACGATATTATACAAATCGTCAACTCTTTCTTCTTTACAGGACGGGATCTCCTCTTGGGACACACATGACTTCTGCGCCGAATAATGAACCAATATGATAATGATGAAGGAGATCAGGAAATGGAAAGCTAAGGCAGACTCTCAATTGGATCAATGATCTACCAAATATCTGGGGACAAAGGAAGCATGCTTAACAAACAACATTCTTTACTTCCTTTAACCTTCAGATTACTCCACAAACTATCCTGTGCCGAATGGAATCATTTGAAGATATCAAGTTCAAGTGCTAAAATATGGGGATCCTGTGTAATGTAACAAGTCTTACATACCTAGAGCTGTAGTAAAAAATGGATCTTACAGATGCATTATGCATAATGGATAATGTAACAAGGATCAATAAGGGGAACTTGGCATAAACTTTGATGTCTAGGGCTTTCACAGAAAGGTGTGTGCTGGAGAACTGAACAACGAGTCAAGATTCTCAAAGGGGCAGAACTAGGATGCTATAAATGAAATATGTTTATGACTTAAGAGTTTCATGGCTTATAGGAGGATGCAGGAAGGACTGCAAGGTTGATCTACTGACGACATTACCATTGTAGCAACGTTCCAGCAATACTACATCAACTAAGGGGGAGAGTCCGCTACACACAAATCCTTCACTGATGACAACAAACAGGGGGAGGATCCAATTACAAGTGCTAAGAGGGAGATACAATATTGACCCTACTGCTCCAACGTGACAAAAGTAGTAGAGTACTAGGCTAATATGAACGTGTCAAAACCTTTGTATTTTTACTACTTTTTCAAGAAGATGTATTCTTTATGAATATAAAAGAAATGAGTTGAGTTTATCTTCTTACTATTTAGATAGAGTTTGCTATCATCAATTTAGGGGAGATTGCTGAGTCAAACCCAAGATGTATAGTAATGAGTGATAGGCAAACTCTAGTCTTAGAATGTCTCAGTATGTACCAAGGTTGAGGCTGGTCTACTAAGAAAGTGAGCCTGCAATGCGTGTACAGTAAGGCTGATTCAGAGAGGAACGCAACAAGGCTGACAATATTGAGGTCATGAGTAAAGAGACAGCAACGGTTGGGCATTTGGGCTCCTATAGTAATGAATGGTTGATCCAGACTGCTTTTGGTTGATGAAGGCTATTGCAACAAGTCTGAGGATAGTATGACTGAGGTCAATAGAAGGGTTTAGATGAAAGGAAGGTTGATCCTGAATTGCTTCCGTGAGGCTACTGCACCAAGGCTACTGCTGTTTGTTTGTGTTTTTCGCAGATAAGCATGCATTTTGGACGAGAAATGATCAAGGCAGAGATTGGATGAAACCATGTCAAAGAGTTTAAAGCCAAATGTTGATGTGATCGTGATTTCAAGTGTTTCGAGGAGAGTAGCATCTCGATTTCACGTCGTTGCCATTCTTTTTACGTGTTGCTATGGAGTTTTAGTTGTTGGAATGATGTTAGATGATGTTTAAAGGTGTATTAAGGTGTTTGTAAAGTGTTGTGCGTATTCTGTACTAGAGAAAGCAGCATCGCGAACAGAGGACAGCTGTCGCGGGCGCGACGAGGCCGTCACGGGTGCGACACCAGCAATTTAAGTGGTCGCGGCCGCGACAATGCTGAAGCTCAGGAGATTAAATTCTATTCGACTGGAGATTAAACTAGAGGCGTCCAATCGATTTTGAATCGATTTTTCTCTTATAAATACACCAATTAGGGGAAAAAACGAGGGGGG
>JAOVYX010001066.1:0-12984 GCA_035668315.1 Drosera spatulata | reverse complement strand
TACAATAATAGAACAATATGCACGTAAATGTTCCTGCAAAGAAACACGAGGGGAGAAGAGACCAGGGACCAATATTTTTTTTTTTTTTTTGGCACATTACACACACACTTTTTACCTGCCTCAAAGCAACACTTGAATCGGTCGAGAAATCAATTTTATCATAATATGGAGATTTATGTCATTGAATACAAGTAACTGTCGGGCATAATCAAATAACTCAAGTTGGTCTGGTCATGGACTTGAAACCTGAGTTTCATGTTTGCAATTGGGCTCATACCCTCAATTATGTGCCAGCCTGTCAGGCCCAAAGGTGAGCTGTAAGTGGGCTTGGCCCAAAACAAAAAGCCTAACATTGTGAAGCAAGGCCCAAGTCCACTTGAGCCCGTTCCATCTCGAATATGTGTTTCAAGTGATATGTAGTTACACTCATTATGAACAAATCCCTTGATTATCGTTATTTTCATTGTTTCATCACATTAATTTGAACTTGGAGCGAAATAAATCTGAAATTGATAATCTCTTAAAGTTCAAGATTCATGTTTTGATGACAAAATGTGATCTCAAGTTGTACAATTGCATCATATTTACTATGTTCAACTTTACTGGTTGAGATATGGAGTACAAGAAAAAATCAATGAAAATATTAGAACGAGTAAAATGGGTTGAAATTAATTGAGATCCCGTAGATTGGAACTTTTATCTAATGAATTTGTGGTCACTTTTGGCTAGAACGTGAGCAAGTATGAAAAAGAAAGAAAAGACCCTTTAACATTCCTTTTGTCTTTGTTTTCCTGGTGTTCTATGTGAGAGCGTTTGCAAGACGTGTATATCTCGTGTTTAAAGACCTGGATTTTGTATGTAAACATGAGAGTGCGTGTATCTTGCTCACTCATTTTCATTCTTTTTCTTTCTGCAAATTGCTCTAAGACTACTATATTTTTCCTCTTATTGGTTAATAATTTCTGGTTTCTTCTATTGTAAACTTAAATACGTGAATCCACCAATCAGAGATTATAGACTGCCGCTAACCGTATTTCTTAGAAAATGTAGATAACAAATTGAACTCATTGAATTTCAAGCAATCAAATTTAATACAGATGCTTAATTAGAAATTTGAATATGTCACACAGCCACAGCAAAATACTTATTTTAATAAATAAAAGTATCAGACTGCATGAACTAACCAAAAAAAAAAAAAAGGAAAAAAGATATTACTATTTGCGTCTTAGACCATATAGTTGACGGTATTAATTTTATATAAGAACCATAAAAGAATTCAGGTACGATGACAATTTATTTACATCATGATGACATGATTCCTAATTAATCAAGAGGAAATTACCGAATGTGAAAAATCAACAGCGGCCCATCTTGTACAAAGTTTCTTCGCTTTTGATAATTAACATATGATGAAAATATATAATCTCGAACTAACCACAATATAAAAAAAAAAAACACCTTAATCTCTTCTTTCAACTCTAGAATTTATTAATTTTATTTCTCACACAATTTTTTCATAGTTTACAAATGAAGATCCAAACTCACTTGATCTTGAACTCTGTTCTTGCCCTCAAACACCATACCAACACCACCAACACCACCCTTTTGATTCTCGCCACACAAAGGCAATGGATTCATCAACGTACGGTCACGATTCATCGTCGTAACACCGGCGTGGCTCTGCACCGTAGGAATCCGCCATGTGGCGAGCGGGCTGCCGTTGATTGGCAGAGTTTGAGAATAAGAGGGAACATTATTATTATGGCTTCCATAGTAATCCCTATTATGGTGATGACTAGTCACACTGTTGCTATTGTTGCTACTCCACCATGGATAATGTAGACTGGCGGCGACTGTTGGTGGTGGCGGTGGCAGGTGGCCAAACCGGTGGTGGCTGTGGTGGTGGTAGTTGATAAACGGGCCGCCATACACGTGGGAGGCGGCGTCAGCATGGAGTAACGCGGATTGTAAGTGCGCGCGCTTAGCGTGCTGACGTTCGCGTTTATGCGCGTTTTGGTGACCTCCTAACGCCTGCGACGTAGGAAAGTTCCTACAACAATAGTGGCACTCGAACTTGCGTCCGCTTTCCGACGCACTCTCCGCGTCCTTCGGGTCATTGTCGTCTCCATCACCTGCCGGGACGTCGTCATTGGCGGCCGGTGGCGGCGTCAGGGTCGTGCTGCGGCGGAATTCGATCCCGAAGAGACGGATCCCGCCCCGGTCCCTAGGGGATTGGCCGGACGGGCGTATGAAGGGTAGTTGTGAGAATGATTCTACGTTCATAAAGTCGTGTGTCTCAGCCATCTGAGGTAACGAAGGGGAATTTGTCGTGGTGTAAGAAGGGACTTGTGAGAGTTATAGGAAGAAAAATGGATTGTGATGTTAGAGTTTAGTAGGAGGAGAGTGTTGTGTTGTGGGATAATAAATGTGAAGACTTGAGAGAGGTTGTTGGTCCATGGACAAGTTGTCTGATTGACCAGTGTAGAATATAATGTAGGGTTCGATTTTTGAGTTCATGTCAAATGAATTGGTATCTTAATGTTAATTGATTTATATGTGAGAGATATCATTATTGTCTAAAAGTGGTGATAAAACGTCACATGTTGCATGATTTATAAATGCAAACCATATTTTCACTAATTGTTAGTATAAGATTGATTAATTGTAGATTGTTATTATGGTGATCTTTTTATTGATGACTATGTTTTATCCACCATGCGTGTCTTGTGGATATTATTATTGTCAAATCTTGTGTAGAGTTGGATCCTAGGAATCAATAATTATGAGCCCTAATTAACTGTCATAGAGGATATTTATAGAAAGAGAGCAATAAAGTGGAGTTTGATTACTCATATCTCCTTTTGATTAAGTTGTTCTAGTTTGAGCTGTATACATAAAATCTAAACACGTTTAATTAGTGTATATGTCGATCGATAACCTTCGATGATTAATGTGAGAAGCAAGCTTTTTGATTTTGTTTTGGTTGAAAAGTCACTAATAAGAAATTTATCGAAGCATGCATGATTGATGTCACAACAATAGGCAAGTAATCGTTACATCAAGTAACTGTTATGACACTGTACCTCTTACTGCATATGCACTGCATCTTGTTTCTGGTTCACTGCAGCTCAGTAGCCAAAAAAGTTGCAATGTATCAAGGGCCAAATGAAGACTATATATGTTGTTACTTTCATTAAAACAGAACAGGGAGTTTGCGACAACGCTGTCGCAAAATTTACGACGAAGTATTTGTATTTGTCAGTAAATAAAGGATTACGACAGAATACAAGTTTCGTCGTAAATTTACGACATAATTGTCACTATTTTGCGACGAAATCCACTGTTTGTCGTAAATTTATGACGAAAAAAGACATTCTGTCGTAAACATTAAGATATTGACCCTGACTATATTCCTCCTTCCAACCATTTTCCCCCCAAATCAATTTTTCAATTTCGTCGGTGATTTCCACCACAACCTAACTCCCTTTCCGACAACCACCACAACCCACCTCCCTCTCCGACGACCCACCTCCCTCCCACTCTCTCTCCCACCAACACCCGCCTCCAGTCGAGCTCTGCCAGCCATCAACCAGCCGTCAGGCCGTCAAGCTCCGTCAGCCACCAACCACCCGTCAGGCCGTCGCAGCCCCGCCAGCCACCTCCTACTTGCCAAGCCGTCGCAGCTCCGCCAGGTACCTCTCACCACCACCTCAAGTCCAAACCCTAATTTTTCTAAATTATTACAGTAATTTTCTAACCTTATCTCAAATTATCTTTGATTTATTTATTGTTTAATATTGGATTATTTCGGAGGTTGTTTGGATGCTTTATCAGATTGTTTGGATGATTAGGTTGTTTGGATGTATTCTCGAAAGTTGTTTGGATGTCTTGGTTGTTTCGGAGGGATAAGTCGGATGATTGACTTAAAGGATTTTTTTAGTGTGGACTTTTGTAGTGTTAAGTGTTGAATTAATCTTAATTGAATTGAAAATTATTTAGTGTTGAATGAAATTTCATGTGTTAAACATCGAATGGATTAGAATTAAGTGTAGATTGTTAGTGTTGTTTATTTTATTTTATTTTTGGATTTTTTATGTTCTTATGTTATGTATGATTTTTATGTGTTTATGGCTAGTTTAACTTTATTGAAGATTGGTTAGATAGTTTGTGTTATTGATTGAAATTTAGAAAAATAAAATTTTTGTTTTAATTTATTTAACCTTAAAAACAGTAAACATTATTTAGGAGAATTTTTCAAATTCGTGAAGATTATTTAGCTAGTTTGTGTTCTTGATTGAAGTTTGGACAAAATAAAATTTTTGTTTTAGTTTATTTAACCTTAAAAACAGCAAATATTGTTTAGGAGAATTTTTCAAACCTTAGTGAAGATTGTTTAGCTAGTTTATGTTCTTGACTGAAGTTTAGACAAACTAAAATTTCGTTTTAGTTTATTTAACCTTAAAAATAATAAACGATGTTGAGGAGAAATTTTCATCTGCTCCACTAGTGGCTTCATGTCGCTCATCTGCTTCACCACTATACCCTCCGTTAGCTCCCTCATCAACGCCTTCTCTTTCAGTTCCTTCTCAAAATAGATCATCCTCTCATTCATTCGTCTGGTATGACTATGATAATCGATACAATGGTGGCGGTCGTCTTGGGCTTATCCTGGATTCGGATGGTCTTTAGTATGTATTTTGTGTTTTGAGTCTTTTTTTAATCACTACAAAAAAACAGTATTTTAACGATGAAAAAATTTAGCGATGGATGTAATCCGTCTCCATTATAATTAATTAACGATGAAATACATCTCTAAATATTTTCCCATTAAAAAAAAGGTTTTTTTTTACGAAGGAAAATTCGACGTCAGTCACTACACTTAATAAACTTAGCAATAGTTTCGTCGCTAACATTACAACAATTACTGATAATATTTAAAATGAATATTATTGTGATAGAATTCGTCTCTAAATTTTTTCCATAAAGTTTTCATTAATTAAAAATAAACCAAGTAAATATTTTACGAGGGAATCCGTCTCCAAAGGTACCAATTTTTTTTACGCAAAACCACCATTTTTCAAATAAATAAATTAATTAATCGGACCAATACTAGCGACGAAATCTGTCGTAAAATTATTATTTTATTATTTAGAAAAGGTATATTAGAGACGGAGTTTGTCGCTAAGTTATATTTTTTTTATTAAAATATGTTTTTTAATATTCATACATACATACCTATCATATATGATGTTAGATATAAGCTGCTTACACCAAAATACAAAAATTCGTATAGATAAAATTTTTTAGATTTAAAACGTATATTTTATTAAAATTAGGGTTGATTACATCACAAACTATGTTTAAGTATTAATAATATGTAAAATTTAATAAATCAATATCAAAACTATAGTTTCAAGAGATTCATATAATATTATGATGGTTTTGAACTCAAAATTACATTAAAACTAATGAGAAAGGAGAAAATCGTGTTTAGGGTTAGCTTTTAGGATTTCGAGGGTTAGGATAGCGATGGATCTGTCGCTATATGTGTCATTTCAAATTGACAAAAGATCTTTTTTGGATTTCATGCATTAACGACGGATTCCATCTCTAATATTTTAATCAAGTTTTATACATTGTTTTTTTATTTTTAAATATAACACAGAATTTTTTTTATATCTAAATCGATATTAGCAACGGAATTTATTGTAAAATCATTTGTTTTTTTAAAAAAATATTAGAGACTGATTCCGTTGCAAAGTTCTTTTTTTTCTCCATTAAAATTCTTTTTTAATGTTCATGCAAGATACTTATCATATATGATGATAGATATAACATGCTTACCCACAAATACATAAATTGGTATAGATAAAATCTTTAGATTTAAAACTTATATTTTACTAAAATTAGGGTTGATTAAATCACAAACTATGTTTAAATACTAATAAAATGTAAAAAATCATAAATCAATATCAAAACTATAGTTTGAAGAGATTTATATAATATTATGATGGTTTTGAACTCAAAACTATATATGAACTAGTGAAAATGAAGAAAATCATGTTTAGGGTTAAGTTTTTCGGTTTTGAGAGTTAGGGTTAACGATGGATCCGTCACTGTATGTGTCATCAAACATTTGGCAAAAAATATGTTTTGGATTTTATACATTAGCCACGAATTTCGTCTCTAATATTTTAATCAAATTTAATAAATTGATCTCTTATTTTTAAAGATAACACATAAAAAACTTTTTTATATCTAAATCGATCCTAACGACGAAATCTATCGCAACATCATCATTATTTTTTATTTAAAAATAATATTAAAGACGGATTCCCTCGTTATATTATATTTTTTTCCATTAAAATACGTTAATTTTGTTTAAATATTAACAAGTAATCTTTTTACGATGGAATTCCGTCATAATTTAGGTTTTTCCTGTAATATGGCCGCGGATTCGGTCGCGCTTGCTCTTATTTCTTCCCCTAAAACTTCAGGGGACCTGTTGGATCTCGCCTCCGCACAAACACAACCAACGACAAACACAAACACATACACCTCGTCTCCGCCGCCCTGTCACTCAGCTGGCGTCTTCACTGACGACCCTATCCCCAGCGCCCAACACTACCGGGACTCCATCCCCGTCGTCCAACACCTCCGCTGAGTTCATCGCGACCGCGAGCAAGGTAAGGATCGAAATTGGGATTTTTTAATGTTTTACTTCTGATATGACTAATTGGCAGTGATGAGAGATTAGTTTATTTGTTACTTCTGACAATAGCTTTGCATAAACTTTTAATTTAGGAAAAGGATTAGATGCTCCTGTGTTCAGAGGGCAAGACTCCTGTCTCTCACGTAACACCCATTTATCTTGTACAGGAATTTTTTTTGTTTTCAAAAGGATCTTGTACAGAAAATTAGATGCTCCTATGCATATGGCTATTGTAAATATCAGAATTGTTCCTTATTTGCTTATTCCTGTAAGACATGTCTTGATTTCCCCTTATTATGCTTTAAACTGGAAATCGAAAAATTAATGTTGTGCGTGGTTGTTAATCTTTGGTACTTCAAATAGAACCTATTCAATTTAAGGTAGTTTAACAACTATATTATGGCATTGTTCTGTTTTCCTGATATAACTAGTGGAAAGTTAAGTGATTGGTATATATTATGCAAGTTAAGTGATACACATATGAGCGGAGAAAATATCTTTACCTCTTATCTATGCTATATCTTTACCTCTTATTATGTATTGCTTTATTTTCCATCTCGGCTCATCATTATTTATATACTTATGTTGATCTTTGTTTATATTGCCTATTGTGGGTTGTATCTATACTAGTGATCAAATTAAATAATCTTATTTAATTTTTTACATGTGTATTCAAATTTGGGTGTATAATTATAATTTCTCCCTACTGGTTTAACCCACTAATTAAGTCTAGGTCCAATGAATAAGATACCACACTTGGGCTTCCACATTTAGGCATGAATTGTTTAACTATTATGATTTAACTTATATTATTTGTTTCAATGTAGAATTTGATCGATATAGAGTTATATCGATCTTGGATGTATAAACAGGTAAACGGTCCTTACTTGAACAACCGGTTTGTCGATGGGGTGAGAGATTTTTTCAAAATAGCAATTCAACACGACGAGGGTCGTTTTTTCAATCGCTTGATGTAACGCCCCGAGTTCCACATCATGAGACACGTGGCGTTATGTCGTCACGAACCCGGTCCGTGACAAGGCTAAACAACCAAACGAGTTTAGAGGTATGAAGAGTTAAGGAAAATACCTGTGATACTTCGATCCATAAAGCTTGGCAAACACATATTCATTTCATACAACAGTGCGGAAACAAATATGTTACACAGCTTGATGACACGATCAGTACACATCATATATTACATATCCATAATCCCATGAGTTTCATTACATCATCCCAAACTACAGAAAGTGACTAACATCTTCAAGATAAACCACTAGTTTCATTACAGCATTTCATTACAACATTTTGAAAATACAGAAGGAATCTAACACCTTCCATGATTGTCCTGTAACTTACCTGCAAGCGGAACACATAACCCATGAGTATAAAACTCAGTAACCTAGAGTATATGTCTCACATTTGCAGGATACTCCCCCGATTATGGCGAACCGATGAATACCAATAAAACATTTATATTTCTATATTTAATAGAAAAATGTGTATGTCATATTACAAACGTGTGTTTGAATGAATTCATGTCTCTTGCGTTCATCGTTATTATTATGGGTCTATGACTCGAGAGATTTCAATGGACTCGGATTACAAAACACGTCAGTCGTCAGTCGGGTTATAAGAATCCGTCGATTCGATTCGTACTTTCATGGATTGTACGCCTGCCTTACACTTTAATAGATAAAGTGTGCTTCCAATGGGCTCGTCGTCTCGCATTGGGATAGTTTTTTACCTCTCCTCGAGAGTCACTAATGGCCCTGCCACGTCCGGCCTTAATGTCGCCGCATGCATGCTTAAAAGGATGAGGTCTACCCAACACTCACTAGCTAATTTCAGTTCACCCATAACAATGACTCGACAAATTTGGCTAGAACTCGATCCCCAGAACTTTCGCTTGACATTCGATAGATTCCAAGAAGGGACACTAATTACAACCTTATTCCCAACAGTTTCAGCAAAGGGAGATGATGGCAATGCCGAACTCAATCTCCAAAACACTTTTAAGAGAGTATGATAGAAGACTTGACAGTTCATAACATTTGTACCTTGTTCTGCTCATATGTTTGAATATGAGTTTCTTGTTGATTCGCATTTCGTTCGCTCGTATTACCAGGCAATGTAATTGCAAAGTGTTCCAGTTCTCCCTTTAGCAAGTGTTATGATGATTTTATTTGATATCATCGTGCATTATAATTCACTTGCATTCATATTTATGAACATAATAGTTTATTTGAAAAACATAGTTGTGCATAGTTTAATTTGTTAAAATTTCAGCTTGTCCCCATAAATCATAATAGAGTAGTTTTCCCTCGACCCCTAATACAGCGACGCATAATTTGCATGCAATATATTAAATATTCCTTCATATACATAAAGGTTTATACGTCGATCACATACGATTAGGCTTTAAGGGTGGCGTTTGGATTTAATTTTGGCAGGAACAGGGGTCGTGGGCGCGACAGCTTAAATTCCAGAAATTGAAAAATTTTGCTGGTTCGCGGCCGCAACCGAAGTTGTCGTCGGAGCGACGGTCGTGACTTGCCAAACATACTGGCATTTCGTCGAACACCTACAAAAATCCTCCATAAATCGATTCTACAGCGTTTAACACGCTTTATATGATTCCATTTCAGCATAAAAAAAATCCCACAGGTGCACAAACAGCATTCGATTCATGAACGAAGATAAGGTGTGGTGTCGGGTTCGGTTACCTCAAATGCTCATTTTCCTCGTCGTGAACTTCGTTCACTGGTTTTCTCATCTCGTCACTGTCCTGGCCCCTCCTGTTACTGTTGCAGCTCGTCTCCTTGGCGTGTCTGCTATGGTTGCTTGAAAACGATGATGATGATGATCGTGGTTTGATGGTGGTGTGTTGATGGTGAGTGTGGTGTTTGGTGGCCGTTTGTGTTTGCTTGGAAGATGAAGAACAGGGAAAAGGAGGAGATGCTGATGATGATGCGATGCGGAGTGGTGAGTGAGTGAAAGATTGTTGATGCACAGGGAGAGATGATGGAAGGCGTGGAGCGGGATTCATGGTGTGCGAGGCGTGCGCTGGGTAGCGAGAAATCAGCAAAGGAAACGCGGTTTTTTCAAAAAAAGGAAATGACGGAGGGAGTTTATTTCGAATTCATTCCCTTATTTTGTTTTCGTCAGTCTATTTTTATCTATTTTTCATTCTATTATTTTATCGAAAAATATGTTCGTAAATAGGCAAAATTATTTCTAACCTAATGATGCTCATTTTGTTAAAAATCTCAAAGGTTTCCAGGATCGTATTTTATTAACTCAAATACGAATATCATAACTTTATAACGTTACATTATAACGTTACACGTACTTTATATTTAATACGTTCGCTTATTAAACACATATGTTACATAGTTGTAGTGTTATGTTACATATTCGTTAAATTATTTGTAGGCTCGTAACGTTTCGTTCTAACGTTACGCGTTCGATGTTGTTATTTGTACCTTATCGAATATATAACGTTATGTTTAACTTTATATCTTTTCGTACGTTATTTAATATTCAAAAATTTATTTATTTAAAATATTAAAAAATTTTCGGGGTATTACACTTGAGGTGTCCTTGTGCAAAGTGTAAAACTCGTAAATCCAAAACAATACACGATTTGGAGTATCATCTAGTAAGTAATGAATTCACCAAAGATTATTACGTTTGGATCTATCACGGTGAACCATGGGGACATGTTGGTTGATGCGTTCCCACCGAAATACTATGAAGAGATCGAGGCTGTGAACGAATATGAATATGATGAGGGTCCGCCTCCGGAATCCAAACATTATTTTGACATGTTGAACGCCTCTCAGTTTCCTCTGTATGACAGTTGCAAACTGTCTCTGTTGGCCGTTGTTTTGCGACTTTTGACTCTAAAATCTGAATATAACCTTTCTCATAGAGTGGTGGATGGAATCTATAAATTATTGAAGGATGTGTTCCCTCCAGAGAATATCATAAAGGAAGGGATGCATGACATAAAGACGCTGATGAACGGGTTGGATCTTTCCGTGAATAAGATCGATTGCTGCCCGAACGGTTGTATGTTGTTCTAGAAAGAATCTACGCGATTAAAAAGATGCTCCATATGCAATGCTAACCGTTACAAGGAGAAGAGGCGGAAAAAGAAGCGTTTGGGTGCAAGTGTGCTATGATACTTTCCTATAACTGCCAGATTACAACGGTTGTTTGCAAACAGTTCTACCAGCGAGGCCATGACTTGGCATGCTACTTCGCTCAAATCTGATGGCATTATGGTGCACCCTTCCGACAGCGAGGCTTGGAGACACTTGGATCGTACATTTCCATTCTTAGTGGCAGAGGCACGCAATGTTCGTCTGGGACTTTGCACCGATGGGTTTGCAACTTTTGGAAAGTTTGGAAAGGAATACTCTTGCTGGCCTGTAATACTCACTCCGTACAATCTTTCCCCCGATATCTGCATGAAGAGACCGTATTTGTTTCTGAACATGATCATCTCCGGTCCTAAGAGCCCAAAGGGAAACCTTGATGTTTATTTGTAGCCTTTGATCGAGGAGCTTCAAGAGTTATGATCGGTTGAAAAATCGACATACGACGTTCATAAACGATAAAATTTTAACATGAAGGCTTGTTTTCTTTGGACTATCAATGATTTTCCTACATATGGGATGTTATTGGGGTGGAGTACAGCTAGATGCTTTGCTTGTCCTTATTGCATGGAGAACACGAAGTCATTCCACCTCAAGCATGGAGGCAAGCATTCCTGGTTTGATTGTCATCGTCGATTTTTGCCTATGAATCATTCTTTTAGATGGAATAAGAGTGGCTTTTTGAAGAATAAGACAGAGTTGGCCGCCCTGATCGAGATTCATAGTGGAGATGAGCTTCTTCAAAGGGTTTTAACAATTCCTACCACTATAGAGCGTTTGATATATGACTTACCGGTTGCTACAGTCGGGTTTCATAGGAGCCACAATTGGAGTAAGAAGAGCATATTCTGGGATCTTCCCTATTGTAGTAAGCTTCTTATCCGTCATAATCTTGATGTGATACATATTGAGAAAAACGTGTTCACTAATGTGTTCAACTCGATGATGGATGTTCCTAATGGTAAGTCAAGGAGAGATTTGGAATTACATTATAAGAGACAGCGATTGCACATTGTGAGGAGTGTTGGTCCTCATGGTAATACACAGCTATTGATGCTGAAAGCTCCTTTTATTCTGGAGAAAAACCAAAGGAAGTTGCTCTATGAGTGGGTCAAGAGATTGCAGTTTCCGGATGGATATGCTTCCAACCTACGTCGATACATTCGTGAGTCTGAGTGGTAGCTAAAAGGCATGAAAAATCATGATTGTCACGTGTTTATGCAGAAACTAATGCATATTGCCTTCAGAGAGTTGCTGTCCTTGAATGCATAGAAAGTTTTCACAAAGCTGAGTCAATTTTTCCGAGACTTATGCTCGAATTGTATAAGTCATGATGACATGGAGCGGCTGGAGAAGTTTATTCCCGAGATTATTTGTAAGTTAGAAAGATTGCTGCCTCCTAGTTTCTTCAACTCCATGGAACATCTTCCTATCCATCTACCATCCGAGGCCAAAATAGCCGGACCTAATCATTATAGATGGATATACATATTTGAAAGGTAAAGAATGTTATATGCCGAATATTATGCTTGCCCTCAATAATTTATTTTGGTGAAAATATCCCAACACAGCTATTATTTTCTTAGGTTCTTATTCCATTTGAAACAGAAGATTGGAAACAAAGCGCACGTGGAGGGTTCTATCTATGAAGCATATCTTTTAGAAGAAGCTAGTAACTTTGTAAAATTGTATTTTTAGACACTATGGCCATGAAGGGCAATCACCTTCCTCGTTGTGCTAGAAGAGACAATGATGATGAGGATCAAATCCTCTAGATGTCTTTCACAGAAACAGGGGATATGCCCCGAGCGAGAAAAAGACAAAGAAAACGAAGAAAGCATTGAAGAAGAGACACTTGTTGAAAAAAATGTCGAGGCCACTCATAGATATATCCTTGGCAATCACGAGCTTGTTTCACTGTAACGCCCCGACTTTTCACGTAGGAAGACACGTGAGCATTATGTCGTCACGGACCTGGTCCGTGACAAGGCTAAACAAACCGAATGGGTTTTAGAAGTACAGAAGTCAAGGTAAACACAAATAGTAACATTGTCATAACTTACAATCCCAAATACCTGTTTAGTTACAACACTTAAAGCGGAAGCTATG
>JAOVYX010001065.1:0-41626 GCA_035668315.1 Drosera spatulata | reverse complement strand
CCCCCCCAACTAAACTCAACAATAGAAAATTGCAGAATCCCATAATGTACATTCCATCTCTCCCTGCATAGCTGTGGAAGACGCTTACCTCCTCAATAACGAAATAGTTTGACTAACATACCTGTCGAGACAAACTTTAACTCGTACCATAAAAATATAACTGAACAAGTTTCTTTTCGCGATAATTTCCCCAAACAACAATTAAAATTATTGATCCAGTTGAAAAGGGGAAACAATTTAGAACAATCATCTCCAACTAAGACAGTCAGTCAGTCAGTCTCACCTCGAGAGAAGAATAGTTTCCTATCCTCACAACCCTCCCATTCCTAATAGCCATGGAATCGTCGAACGGCATCTCGGGATCAACCGTATATATTACTCCATTCGTCACCAACAAATCCGCAACGACACCACCAACGGAGTCTCCGCTGTTCGATGAATCCTCTGCCAAACAGAAACAACAAAATGGAACGGAACAAATGAGAGAAAGGAGAGAAAATAATTGGGGGATTTGGTTGAAGCACAAGTGGAGTGGAGAAGAGGAGAGACTTACTGGTGTTATTAGGGTTTAGAAAAGGGAGAAGGAATATGGAGGTGAGGAGAACGGCGGCGGCGGAGATGAAGACGGCGGGGTTCATCGGCGGCGGAAACAGACAAATCCCATAAAGAGCCGTTACCGACGTGAGAAATATAATCCCTATGTTCCAAAATGAATATTAACATATTAATTTTTATATTATTAAGAGTATAAAAAATTTTGTTATTCGTCTTAACGACATAAGAAAATTACATCATCGACTTAAGATCAAAATACTTAATTTAAATTATAATTAGTGTTTCACGATAATTTTATGAAAAATAATTAGAAAATTATCCAAACCTACAGTTTTAGAGAAATAATTCCAAAAACATACACACGAAATCTTATTCCTTAAAACATACAATTTTTAAAATTTTCCAAAAATTGATTGAAACTACCTCATTATCGGTTTCGCGGCCTTTTTTTTTTTCCACGATGGGATTGTAATTTATTTTCCATCAACGAATTCATTGGATTTCGCATCAGATCATTGGATTTCGCATCAACAAGTTTCGAATCTTGGATTGACCTTAGATCTAGATCTAGTGATGGATAAGAAATTGATTTTCATATGTAGGTTTGGTTTGGTTTCCTGGTCTTTTGTATGTGATCCAGATGAAGGTTTTGATCAATTTGTTCTAAAAATATAAGATCGGTTTCAGATTGGTGGAAACATTGAATTGAACTTTTTTTATTCGATCCCGAATCATGATCGTTGTATGCTGAGAGATCAAGAGGATTTCATAACAATGTTTGAGGTGTTGATTTGCTTTGCTTTACATTCTGTTAATGTTGGCGTTGAATGTAGAAGCAATCAAATGCGATCTGGATCATGCAATCTAGTTCCGAATTGTGCAAGTCAAACAGAGTGTCAGTTATGTGGGGACAAAACGCCAGTTATGGGAAACAGAGCGACTTGACAAAACTTTCTTTTTAGGCTCATGTTCGTTGGTGTCTGATGTTTTTGTTGAGCAAGATGGTTATATTCATGATTTTGATGAAAGTGTTATTGCTGAATCATTGCTTATTTTGGAATGGGGTCCTTCGACCAATGTGCAACCATCTCCGTGTTCATCGCATTGGTCTAGTCTTATTCAGCATGTTGGAGGTGGTGTTGAACAGCTTAGGAAATGTTTTGCGTTATATGCGACTGAGGTTGGATATAAATATACCTTGAAGAGGAATGAGAAGGAGAGGATTTATGCAATTTGTTCCTTGAAAGAGGATGGCTGTGAATGATTTGTTATGGTTTTCTTGTGTCCTTATAATAAATTCTTTTACATCAGAAAGATGAATAACACTCATACATGTAGATAGTTTTTTTTTTTCCCCGATACATCGGTTAAGGGTATTAAGTCCAAATGGCTTGCACAAGTTGTTTTTGACATGGTACGTCATGATCCTCATGTTGATAGCAACCAGATCTGCAATCATTTTTAATCGAATTATGGTCTGGATTTATCATATAAGAAATCGTGGAATGTCCTTCAAAAGGCAAAGATGATGGTTGATGGAGATTGCACTGAGTCCTTTGCGAAACTAAAGTCGTATTTTGAAGCTTTGCTGGTCACTAATCCGGAAAGTCGGATTATCTAGGAGTTGGTTGATGGTACTAAACATTTTTCGAGGCTCTTGGTTGCACTCCATGCGTCCATTGTGCGATTCAATCATTGTAGGCCGTTACTTTTCCTTGATGGCACATTCTTAAAGGACGATTTCAGCGGAGTCATATTAGCAGCAATAGAGAAAGATGCTAACAGGGATTTGCATTTTAATACATCTTTTATTTTTGTTATACAAAACGAATATTTTTTTTAACACATATACCAGGCGCTCTGTGTTTTATGCAGACGCTCCATTTTAATTTCTTATTTGGATTTACTTTTTTATTTTATTTTTTCTTTGACGGGACTTTTTCTTTTAGATTTTACTATTGTTGATAAGGAGACATATGTTAGTTGGCGTTGGTTTTTTATGGAGCTACGGCAAATAATTACAGTTAACCGGAAAATTAATTTTATTTGTGATCGTAATTTGGGGCTTTTGCAAGAATTTTCAGAAGTTTTCCCTGATCATCCACTCTATTATTGTCTCCGTCACATCAAAGATAATTTAAAAATAAGATACCGAGAAACTAATATGCTAGCATTATAAGGATTATATTGTTGGTCTCTTTGATAAATGTGCGAAAACACCAACGATCATTGATTTTTATCATTCGCTTGCGATATTTCAGAAGAAAGGAGAAAAGTTAGCATTGGAATTCTCTTGGGTTCTTTGATGCTTTATGATAGGTGGTTGTCGATATGGGGAGATGACGACTAATACTACGGAGTCTTTTAATGCTTGGTTTTTGGGTGCAAGTTCCTATCACTCAGATGGTAGATCATATTCCTATCAAATTAATGGAGTGGTTCAACAATCGTTCGAAAGAAATGGATGAATGTCCTAGGATGTCAGACACTTTGAATGAATTATTCAAGAACTGTAATACCACGAAAATCTCATGATAAATTATTATCTTAAATAATAAAAGAATAATATATTACAGAACGTTGTAATTTATACAACGGGGTTATAAAATTTGCTTGTCAAAAATCATGATAAAATATGGTAAGGATCCATAAAACATTACATAAAATTTAGTTTCACGATAATTAACATAAATAGTAAATAATCGTATATTATAATTTATTTAGTGGGGTTAAAAGACTCGTTTGATGATATAACAAGAAAAGAATACAAAGTATGAATGACGTGCAACCTTAATACGCAAATACGGAAAAAAACGATCTTAATACGAAAATACCATATTTATACAAACATGATCTAAATCTAATTTTGACACTTATTTTTCTAGAGTGTTGGAACAAAGGACCTAAGTGATCATTTCGCTTTTCTTTTCTTATCTTCCTCTCTCGTGTAACCTCTGATAAGGGGGCCGACACGTTATTGAGCTCGTATGGCTCACGGTTATTATTTTTCTGTATTTTTCTTCTTCTCTTTGATACAGGAACAAGACTTGAAGGAGAAGTGTGACCTAAGATTTGATTCTAAATGTAGCTTATATATGAAAGGTATTATGATCTTAGAAAGATATGTAATTCCGCCGTAAAGGTGATATTTTGAGTTAAAATTTAGTGCTATAAAAGTTTCTAAACTAATGATGTATAAATGAATTTACCTTTATTTTTATGACTAAACCAGAAAGTATAGTTTTTGCCTAACTGAGGCGTTGGACACAGTGGTAGTGACATCATATGTATCATTATTAAGTGATGAAAAGTTGGGCCATTACAAGAACTCTCGTACTTTCTCCGTGAATAAATCTTTGGAGATGATTTTTGTGGTGATTGCGGACCCAACAGCTTTGGTAATATCAGAGAAAGGACTTGCTCGTATCAAATATAGCAGGCCAATGGTTTTCCATGTCTTCATGCAGCATGTGTTATGGGAAAGTATTCCTTGCCGTTAAAAGACTTGATCGATCCTTATTTTTTTTGAAGAAAAATTACCGGAGAAGTTATGAGTTACTCATATATCCTATTCCGTCTTCTTTAGTCGATCAAATTGCGTCTGAGGTAGCTATTGAAATACTTCCATCATCAGTGGGACGGCTACCTGAAAGACCCAAAAAACGCCGTATTTTGTCTGGTGACGAGGTGAGAAGGACTTTGAAGTATTCAAGGTGCAAGAAATTTGGCCATCATAACCGGAATACTCGTCGTGAGGCTATACAATGATTGAGACATATGTTTATTTTTCAACCATGAATTGTATTTTTTTATTAATCATTTTAATATTGTCTTTTGATATTTTCGTTACGGGACGATGTGTATTTAAAACAGAGCGTTGTTTCTTTTCATGTTTGTGTCAAACTTTTAACAAAACAGAGCGTTTATTGAAACTGTCACAGCGATAGTGCGGCAGTTCAAAACACAGAGCGCCTATTGAAATTGTTAGCTACAGAGCGGTAGTTCAAAACACAGAGTGTCTTCTGTATTTGATACAGAGCTCCTTCAAAGAATACATTTCCTTGAAAAAAAAATTATATATTTTTTTTATAATTAATCATTTGAATGCAGTCTTTTAATGTTTTTGTTAGGGCCGCTGTGTATTAGAATGTTGTGTCTTTCATGTTTCTGTCAAACTTTTAACACAATAGAGCTCCTATTGAAACCATCATAGAGCGGCAGAGAGGCAATACAAAACACAGAGCGTCTTTCGTATTGGATACAGAGCTCCTTCAAATAATACAAACATCAGAAAAGAAAACACAAAATAAGACACATAAAGGCAATCGATCTCATATATTTCATTGAATTGAGCAATATATAAATCAAATCATTCCCAAAACAAAAAGTAGCACAATAAGATACGAAAACTGTCACATTGTTTTTAACTGATATCCCTATATCAAAGTCGATAATATCTTTGTTTTGAACATCCGGATTTCTTTTAGTGTTGTGGACTTCGGTATTTCTTCTCTGTTTGCCATGAATTCAATCCAATGATAAACATGGACACCACAGTCCACATTTTGCTCTAAAGGTGTATTTTTTGTTGATAATCACTTTACGTTTCTCATTTACTTGAATTCCGACGTCACTCTGTTGCAGGTAATTGTGCACATAATCCACCTATATCATGTTGAAAATATTGTTAATATTTTTCTTTTTTAAAAAACAAATAAGTGGACGTATCTGTTCTTACTAGTATTTAAGCATCTTTCGCATATGGTGCTTTTGTTTTCGAATTGTGATAAACCCAACTATTATTCTCATTTTCGAATGCTAACGGAGTCCAATGAAAAGCGGTTGAACCCTTTGACGATCCTCCAGTTGAGTTCATCGGGAACAGGTGCCAACGTTATGTCCTTTGTTCAATCATCTTCTCCTTTATCCATTTTTCTGTTGTCTTTTTATTTTATTGTGTAACAAAATACTGCATTAAATATAACAGAAGAAGTGAGTTATGTCATACTGAAATTGAAATGTAATCTAATATTCACAACATTAAATAACTTATCCAATATTCTGTAGTATAGACCACAATTTGTTCTTTGCATTTTGCTTTTGGTAACATGAGGGTTACATAAGTGTTGATCGTAGTATTGGACAATGGTCCATCTTTTGCAATATGATTGATGTCGTCATAATCAACGTAAGCATCACCTCTAATCCTGTTATTTGTTATACAAATCATATCATTGAAATGATAATTGCTTAGTTAGTTTAATATCTATTTTATATTTTTTAAGAAAAATAAAAACATTATAACAGGCGCTCTGTTTTCTTCAAAGAGGCGCTCTGTTATCTTGCAATACTGGCGCTCTGTTTTGCAAAATATATGATTTCATGATGTAAATGTAAAGTAGAATTATTTAATATGAAAAAAAAGGAAAATAAATAAAATTCAAAGCAAGATTATCATTAATTCAAATGCTTGTAGACGTGGAGGGTTGGTCCTTCATTATTGCCCATTTGTTCCTTACTTCGTCCGTCAGGTAGCTCTTAATATCTCCTACTGTCTTGCTTCGCAACGAATAATCATATTCAAAGTTGCTCATCCTTTTCTTTGATTTCGGACCCTTGTCTTTGATGTATTTGATCATCGACGTTGGTGTACGTCCGGATTTTTTCTTTTTCTTCTCTTCCTCTGCTTGGCCTTGTTGTTCAGATTCATTTTTTAACAGTTGATCATCATCACTGATTTGATAACGATCCTACTATTCTTGTTCTTTTGTTTGCATTGTTCTCTACGTGCTCTCGAACAACTGCTTGTATTCTGCGAAATCTTCCTTTCCTTTTCAAGTTCTTCTAACAGCTTTATTTTTCTCATCCTCTTTACAAAGATGATTCCATTTAACCTCCCCAGATTTCATTAGTTACTCCCGCAGCAGTTGCTTCACTTCGGCTTCTTTTGACTTCAACTTTTCATTCCCTTGAATCAGCTCTTCAATTTTCTTTTCCATTTCTAAATTCTCTTTTTTTGCACTGGCTGGGTAGTCTCCTTGCATCCCAACTTAACTCATCTTTGTAAGACGTAATGTTTCAAGTCCAGATCCTGTCGAGGTTAGATCACCCTCTAACGTATTGACCTATTGGAATCAAAAAAACCCTTTTAAAGAATCTTTGAATAAACTACAGAAATTATTGCAATAAAACAGAGCGCCTATTAAAAAGTACAGAACGCCTTAAGAAAGAGTATGAACAGAGCGCCTATTAAAAAATACGGAGTGCCTTAAGAACAGTGTTCTTTTTACCTTTTTCAATATCTTTGACAATTCTAATTTTGTTTTCTCAATGTTTCGTTCCCAAGTTTTGATCTGACATTTAAAAAAATGATTAGTACTTTAGCTCTGAATTTAAGAGACATTCATTAAAAGAATAGAGCGATAGTTTTTCAATTCTTTTTACTATATTATCTTTTTTTCAGCCACTTTACCTTCATCACATTTCTCCTTGCATTTTTCTTCCAAGAGTCTCGCCTGAATAATTTAACACCTTTTAATTTTTGAAATGACCATACTCTTTTGTCTGATTTATTATACACAGAGCGCCTGAACAAATATCCAGAACGCCTAGTAATAAAACCCAAAAAATCATACCTTTGCTTTTTCCAAAGTCAGCACATCCTCTGCATCCTTGTGTTGCTCTTTCTCCAATTCCAAATTTTTGCTTGTTTCCTCAATTTTTTTACAAATTTAAATAATATTTTCTTTAAGAACATACTTTTAAAATTTTTCCAAACCAAAAAATAACATGAGCATGAGTTTACTTGTTACCATTTCTCTCAACAACAAAACTTCTTTCCTTTCATCCGCCCATCTCTCTGTTAAAGTGAGGTTTTGTGCTTTTGTCTCTGTCAGTTCTTTGTGTAGCAGTACCATTTTTCCTGGCTTGATCTGTTTTTTCAACACATCATCAGAGGTAGCTTCTTCTTCATTTTTCTATATTTCTTCATCGCTCTCTGTTGTCCCAATTGAATGTGAATGGCAGCTTCTTGCCCTGAACTCAAAATTAGCCACATCGGGCCCTTGTGTTGGTGTTCCATTGCGGGAATCATCGTCATCTGCTTGATCGTCATCTGGCGGCATGCCGTACAAAGTCTTTTTCCATTTCAGTTGAACATAATTGGTCCAAAATTAGCTGAAAAAATTTAAGACCATATTTCTTAGTCATATTGTTCCAAACATTTATGATAAATGAAATCATTTAAACATTTTATTTATCTTCTTCACATCAAATTTTTTGAACGAGACATCGATGTCTTTCGGCATATCTCTCAAATTCCACCTGGCACATCTTGGTATTATGCAACCTTCATAAACATGTGATGATGGTTCTACGACTTCGGTGCTTTCCAGAAATCAGTACTTACGATTAAAACAATAAACAATCATTATTTAATTGATTATATATCAATCTACAAAATAGAGCGTCTATTTAAAACACAGACCGTCAGAGCAACTGTGTTTTAATTACAGAGCGCCTATTTAATTGAATCCTTTCCAGATATCAGTACTCACAATTAAAATAATTAAGCATCATTATTTAATTGATTATATGTTAATCTACAATACAGAGCGAGTATTTGAAACAAAGAGCGCCAAAAAGAATGTCTGTAAAACATAAGTTTATATCGTTTGAAATACTTACAGGGATTAGCATTGCATACCCAGTCACTTTTTCTGGAATGGAGCACTTATCATCTAATGATCCAATCAACTTTTGAAAAAAGTGTGACGTCCACTTGTAATCACGTATTTTATCCATGTCGGCCACAAAATTACAATAGCTCCAATTCAACGAAATCTTTAACATGCTCACGAACAGTGTGTTCAACATATAGAGCACCAGAAGTCGTGCTGTGTCCTCGTAATTTGACACTTCTGTTTTATGTGAAACTTCAATCAATGCATCTTTGATTTACTTTGTTGTCAATTCCCTCTGGGCTCTACTTCCCGTTTTTCGATCCTTAAAACACCTGTCCAGGAATTCAGAGTCATTGATTGTTTCCATCAACCCGCCCTGATTCATATCAATATTGTCATCAACTATTCCAAAAATCAGTTTCATGTCCATCTTCTCAATAGTGAATATATGGTCGCCTAAGGTGAAGGATTTCTCCATTTTATTATAACCTGCCATAATTTGATGTATGCAAAGGTCACTTTTTCTTGAATTCGTAATCGTCACCCTTTCTTCGAGCATCGCCTTTATCAGATTCGAAAGGGGGTTTTTTTATGAAATACAATCTGTGCTGATCCGTAACTGTCATTCCCGTTTTTGGACGTGTCACAATTTTCACCAACGTACCTAAATTACTCCTGTATTGTCCTGCCATTGTTCTTGTTCCACATTTGATAATAATGTCAAGTTTATAAACCGTGTGCATCAATAATTTTGAAAAGTAATATAACAGAGCGCCTGTTTATTTTTTAAAGAGAGCGTCTTTTGAAATTTCAGAGCACCATTTGAAATTACACAAAGCACCTGTTTAAAAATAAAAAGAGCGCATGTTTATTGTTAAACGGTGTAAATTTATATTTTTGTAAAGACTCAAAAAATTTGAGATAGTTTATTTTCTAGATTATTAACAAAAATAGTATATTATTTAACGTCATAATTTATTTGACGGGTTTATAAAATTTATTTATCAAAATCATGATAAAAATATGATAAATACGGATAAAATTAAACTGTTACACAAATATAAGGGATTATGATCCCCTAATACTACCTTCATCCAACATTGGCCTAACTTGGACTTTGCCTACTATCTCCACTTCAACTCCCACTTAACTCCATTTCCATTCCCACTTCACCCTTCACCATAATCATAAACTTCTCAATCTCCTCTCATCTCCATCTCTTCTTCAATACTTCACAATGGATTCGCGGAGAAGAGCAAGGCGGTCAAAGCTCGGCCTTATCATTATTCATCTTTCACGGTTCAAATCGTCATTCGTTAGAGCTCATCGTCCCCATTGATGATCATGGTAAGTGAAGGTGAGACACATTTGTTTGATCTTGTCTTGATATGGTCATGCGATCATAAGAACTTGTATGAACGAAAAACATAAAGAAACCATGCTCGAAGAAAAATCAATTTTTGAGATTCTGGACAGCATAATATGCAAGATGAGAAAGTTTGTATATAATCATACCTTCTGAGATAAATTTGGATTTTAATTTATGTTAAAGACTCATATTTCTGGTTTATAATAAAATTAATAAATCATGATTTGAAGTTGTGAATCTCAGGATATAAATCAAAAAGTGTGGATATGTCAATCAGTTAAAAATTGGTTATAGAATTGACTTTATGGCTTAATCTAGAATTACAAAAAAAGATTTAGAAAACAAGCCTTATATTAATGAAAATCCCTTGAAGTCTAATTTTCAGAACAGTTTAAAAATCTGGATCTGGAATTGTATGTAAGGAGTTATGGGTTGATTAGTGAAGTAAGGTCAAACTGACTTATCTAGCAAAAAATATAAAATTGAACGAATAAACTGCTATTATTAGTAAGGTTTCATGATATAAAATTTAATTCAATAGAAAGATTATAAAGTCTAGTTTTTGTAAATTTTACGAAATAACTTTAAGAGGTGTATACGCGAAGTTATAGATTTAAACACGTCAAAGGGTCATGTTGAACAGTAAGCCATTTTTCAGATTATTAAGAAACATGGGCCATGTTGTATCAACACGGGCCGTGTCATTGTGGACAGTAAGCCGTTTTCCAGATTGTGAGGGAACACGAGCCATGTTGTATCAACACGGCCCGTGTCAATATGGACAGCAATTCCCGTCCTTCAAGTTGCACGGACCGTGTTGTTTAATACTCAACTCCATAGCATAAACAATCATTCACAAGAGTGTGTCTTAATATGCATATTTTATTATATTATAGGACTCGGGGACGCTGCTCATTATCACTTAAGAACGAGACGGAGCATGTGCATGTGAACGACTGTGGTAAAAGATAAAGTTTAGATTTATTGTCTATGACGATTCGTGTTATTATACCGTGAGTATAATAATATGCATTGGAATCGTTGGACGTAGTCACTAAATGTGACTTGACGTAAAATACTGAGTGCAACTGTTGTGCTACATGCTAAACGTTGAGTGTTGTGGAGTGTTATCGCATGGTGTGTGTTATGTCTTGTTTGCTGATATAGTGAGGGTGAATGTGTGAAAAGAGTGTGCATCCATAAATTGATGAGATAACTCCGTGGTATAAAACATAAAGAGTATTGTGTCTATCACATGTGTTATACAGTGACTTGGTGGTGACATTCTTTCATCGATCTTTTGGTATGAGGGTATCTCACTCCAAGAGATACCTTGGCTCCGGTTTGGCTGATCCCCTTACGCGGATGTTCCTTTTGCTAATGCGAAATAAAGCTTATCTATGAAATTGAATAAGTCTCGTTAAGGGCACATTATAACATTGAGGATATCTATTGTTTGTCATCTTTGTATGATTGACATGATAATAAGTATAACAAAGTCGTGAGTGAACTGTTGAGTACAGCAGTGCGTGAGACTTGAACTGGGGATTTATCATGTCACATTGTCATTGTCTCAATTTGTTTGATATGGAGGTTTTGATTGTTATTACCATAAAGGGTATGGCAGTAGTAAATGACGTCGATAATGTCTGAAGTGTCGATGGACGCATGATTTCGAACGTTGTTACGTGATGTTAAGTGTGCTTATGTGACTACAGTGAATCATTGGTATGATTGTGATGATAATTGTGAATGTCAGATTGACATGATAATTCCAGAGTACTGAAACAAAGGATGTAAGTGATTATTTTCATTTTCTTTTCCTACCTTCTTCTCTCGTGTAACCCCTGATAAGTGGGGCGACACGTTACTGAGCTCTTATAGCTCACAGTTACTATTTTTCTGTTCTGTTTTCTTCTCTTTGTTACAAGAGCAAGACTTGAAGGAGAAGTGCGACCTAAGATTTGATGCTAGATGTAGTTTATGTATGAAAGGTGCTCAGATCTTAGAAGGAGATGTAAATTCCACTGTAAATATAATATTTTGAGATAACATTGAGTGCATCAAAAGTTTGTAAACTAAAGATGTATAAGTGAACTTAACTTAATTCTTATGATTAAGTCAATAAATATAGTTTTTGCCTACTTGAGGCGTTGGACCCAACGATAATGGCATCATATGTATCATAAATAAGTAAGAAAAAGTCAGGGCCTTACAATTTTAAACCCTAATAAATAATAATATATCACAATCACACAAGAATCGGCATTCTCTTCATGTTTTTAGGGTTTGCAAGTTTATTCTTATTATAATCATATCTTTTCCAATAAATAAAAAAAACATTAATTTATTGAATGCATTGCATGCAGTGAGAAAATGACTCGAACAAAACTCCATTCCTCGTAATTGTATTCATAAAATCATGAATCAGAGCGTCCTTGGTAAACTATTCATCAAATCATCAAATTGGTAGTTAAAATCATACCTTTTGAAATTGTTCTCGCGACAAATTTGCGGAGCGCCTCACACCAAATTGAAATTGTATTCGCGGATTAAGAGGTCAAAATCGTTCTGTGAAATTGTTCAGAGAGATTAGGAATAGAGAGCATCGAAATTAACAGGTAGAATGAATTTGCAGAGCGTCATGGGAGATGATGAGGCGGAATAGAGAGCATCGTGGGTTTTGGCAGTTCGAAGTCGTGCGCGTGGGTTTTGGGCTCAAATTATATGTTTTTAGAACTAAGATTTCGTTTGTATTCTTTTGGTATTTTTTTCATCTCTTTGTAGTTTTAGGTAAATTCCCCAAAAATAATATTTGATTGTTTCGCGACGTAAGTAAAAGTTTATCTCAATAAATCTTTCGATAAAACTGTTGTAATTATTCTGATACGGTGGGAGTATATATTTGTTTGAATTTTCAAAAGAAAAAAGTGCATTTAATCCCTTCCATTATAGGTCGGGAATACTCAACCCCTTTTAATTATAAAATTTTGTATTTAATCTTTAAAAAATATCAAACAGTATATCTTTTGTGCAATAAAACTCCCTAAACAATGATTGGAAAAAAATAATTATGTGCACATTTTAAAACGTCGATAAAATTAAATGGTCCCGGATAATATTTTGATGGAATTATTTACAATTTTTCCTTTTCAAAAAGTTGTAAATTATCACCAGGTGTTGTGCGAGAGCAGTGAATGATATGAGGAGTGGACTCTGTGGGTTGGGCCGAACTCGACTTGAAAGCCTGTAACAATCGGCCCAAGAACACGCCTCAATTCTTTGTTGCCCTGAAGTGGCTCGGAAAACTCATTATAGTAATCTAGTTTACAGGATCCAATGTTCTACTGGTGGTTTCTCGAACGGAAGTATTAGATGCAGCTCGGGGATATACACTCTCTTTGTTACTGTGATGTTTGATTGATTAAAGAAAATAAAATATAATTAAATAATAAATTAATTTTATCAATTAAAACATCATAATTATAAAGAAAATATCATCGTGATGTGCTAACAATTTACTGTTTTTTAAGTTCAAGTTTTAAAGGATTTCTTAAAAATAATACGTCACTTATTCAATAGCTCAGTACAAATACCCTAATTTTCTCGCTGGCGCTGGTCTTGTCCCCTCCACCGCTGCATCCGACGGGATTTTTACATCATCACAGCCGCCGCCGCCCGACTCTGTATCGTTAAGAGGTATTATTGACTATAGTTCAAGAAAGAAAAAAAGAAAAGAAAAAGAGGTATTATTGACTACTGAAAGTTATTCATCAATGATATATATTTCTTCACCTACAAGTTCCAAATTCTGACAATTATCGTCTCTATCTATCATTGTTGGATTAGATCTGTAAGGTTCTGTCTCAAAATCATTTTTTATGATAAAATGGTTCTAACTCAAAATTTATTGATAATAATTAGAATAATATATTATTTTATTGTCATTTTTTTAAAGGAGCTGTGTTTATATATCCGGTGTAGGTTTTGCATTCTTCTTTACAAAAGGAGTGTCAACACTCTTCTTGAAATCAGCGCAATCAGATCTTCGAAATGAAATGCTTCGTAGCATGTAATATATCTATATATGCCAATTTTGTTGAAGTTGGGCTCACCACATATGGGAGGAGAAGTTCCATTTCAGTCTTAGAGCTCTTATACATCTAACTGTATTCTTCGAAGAAACAAGGATTACTGTTTTGATTATGTTGTCGTTCGCTTGTTGTCTTTTACCAGGAACTATGACCACGATCCTTGCCAGCGTATTTTTGGTTCCAGTGTAAGTTTCTTGCTTTGTGATGCTCTCGGTTATGTTTGGTTACAATGTAAAGACACAATGAGTGAGTTGTAGTGATTTATCTCATGATATGGAAGCCGACATGGTGGAGAAAACATGTTAACGTACGAGTGAGTAAAGAAGGGAACGGATGGTGACAAAATCCTCTTAACAAAAAATTTCTGTGATCTTTTGACAACATGAGTGTAGCTTCATCATGTTTGTGTATATGTTGATGGATGTTTATGGTAATTTTTGCGCCACTGATATAATGAGTGGCTTGGTCTAATTGTTTGGATGAATTTTTTTTATTTATTTTTGAATTGTTGGTTCTGTTTGCTTACTTGTTCTGTTTCCCTTGCTTATGGCTTCTATTATTTGCAGTCCGATCCTTCCTCAGTTCCAGTCGAGTAGATCTGTCGGTGACCACTCTTCAGCACCTCACTTGTCTGCTTTCCTTAGCTGTATGCTATGGATCTTATACGAGCTGCCATTTGTGCGCGCACCCAAAGAGCTTCTATGTCATCACTGCCAATGTCGCAGGTTGTTTCATAGCTATTTTTTATTTGGTTATCTTTTCATTTTACTCGAAGAGGTGGGAGGATAAGAGAAGATGAATCGTTGTAATAGTACTCGTTGATATAACTATTGTGGGCGTGATTGACACCTCTGTTGTAACAGTGACTCCTGTGGCATGGCTCCGTCGCAATATAATTGGAGTAATAGCTATGATCTGTCTGATTGGAACATCATTGCTCCATGATCAACGTTGGTAGGTTGTGTATTAGAGTTTGTCATATTTTTGTGTGCTTTAGTTTGTTATATAAGATTAGCTTTCATATATGAGATTGGCTTATGATACCAACTTGAAAGAATTCGTCTGACATTGTAGTCTTTTGCTGGACAAGGTTTTTTTTGTTTTTTTTGTTTTTTTAATGACGAACTTGGTGAAACTGTCTCTTTTATATATCTTCTTAAAAGTTTCATTCATCTGTACGAATTGCTCATGGGTTTTGATCCTCATATTGAGACATGCAGAATTTGGCGATTACAACAAATAAAATGGAGCTTATTAATTGGCGCCTGACGACTTGTAATTTTACTACAAGTTTGCCGGTATCCCTCATTATGAGGAAGTTAGATGATGCATGAATCCATCCAATACATTAATCTATCGATACATGAACTTGTGTGATACATGAATCGACAATGTGTACGAATCTACCTGGTGAATAAATCCTTTCTAAAGAAGACATATCAAGGGAAGATGAACGCAAGCATACCATAAATGAGAAAATCGATGAAAAGATATCTTATTCACCTATAAATAGGGGCATTGACACACCCTGTAGGCATCTCATTCACATTCATCACAAACACAAATTCTCATCCTTATAATCTTTTTGTAAGAAGAGTTCAAGAGGATAGAAATCATCAACCTACCAAAAAGTAGTTTATCTCCAATTGATCAATCGGAGAGTGTTGTACTTGTTGTGATTACGTCATAGCGACGAAGTGTTCTTTATAACTCCATTATTCTTATAGTGGAGATATTTAATTGGGTTAGGCCCCATGGTTTTTTTTTTTTCATATTAAAAATTTTTCATATAAAAATATCGTGTATCATTGTGCTATTTTATCTTCATTCATCTTCATACATAAACTTTAAGAAAAAATATTCCCCACCATCCTTTCGTTAAATCCCAACAAGGTTGCCTTATGTGAATTGTGTAAGTTTCACATCTCTTGTTTCACATACATTGGTATCCTCTCTGTCAGATTTTCACTATGTTCACTCTCTACGTGCATTATATCTAACTTAGAAGTGAGGAACCGAGGATTGATATATTGAGTGCCATGGCGAGATGATATCAGATATAGTGGGTGCTTGAAAGGATAACACCTTTAAAATATGTCATCGTTTGCATTTCAAGGTATTATAAACGTTTACGTCACATTAACTTCTTCGAAAGATAATCGTCGGAATTAACTAAATAATAAAATATTTTAAAGAGAGATTAGAGGAAGAAAGAGAGATTTTCTGCTCTTGAAAATATGTATATAACACCTTGCAAATGAGCACTATTCATAGGCCTCAAAATAATTAATTAACACCTAATTTTCTCATCCAATAAAGATGGTTAGATCTAATTAATAGCTAATTAGGTAAGTCCATTTAATAACCTTAAAAGTAGGTGAAATCTAAAAAAAAATATCTAGGCTTAGGTGTAAATACTGATAGTAGTAATAAATTTTTTTAATTATTATCAATAATACTGTGATTTATTATAAGCTGCTTAATTTACTGATAAAAAAGATATAAAGTCATTCAGATCCTATAACAGCTGATAAAAATATTTTATTCACTCATATATATTAAAACTTTTAATATTCATTACATTCTCAATGCATATATTTAATTACAATGAGAAAATAGATGGTTGTTACAATATAAGAACTAATAATAATAATAAATAACACAATAATCTGTTAAGATTATTTCGAATTCTGTTTGTTATTTTTTCATCATTGGAGACCATTTCGTCGTTTGTTGTACCTTGCTGAAAAACAAAAAAATTAATTCTAACCACCTGGATCAAGTGCATCAACATGGGATACAAAGTTTTTCAAAACGGTTCATTTTCAGATTCTGTTCAACATGATCCTCTTGACGTATTTAATTCTATAAATTCTTGTATACAACTTTAAAAATTATTCCATAAAATTCTACATAAACTACAATTCATAATATTTTCAATAAATTAAAATTTCTATCATAAAAATTTACCAATAATAGCAGTTAATTAGTTCAAGTTTATACTTTCGGCTAGTTCAAATAGTTTGATTTTATTTTACTAATTTGCTCATAACTCTTTATATATAACTGCAAATAATTATTTGTAAACTGTTCTGAAAACTAGATTTTCATACCTTTCCAATGATATAAGGCTTGCCTTATATATCTTATTATGTAATTTTATATCAAGCCACAAAATCATCTATATAATTAGTTTTTTAGAGATTGACATATCCGTATGTTTTGATTTATAACTTAAGATTCTCAATTTCGAATCATGATTTATTAACTTTGTTAGAAACTAAACATGTGAGAATTTAATATATATTAATATCAAAATTTATCAAAAAGTGTATAATATTTCACAAAATTTCTAATGAAGTTGATTACCTTTTGGTGAAGATTCCTCTTCTCCTTCTTCTCTTCTCTTGTTTAACTCTAATGTAAGAAGTGTTTTATTTTGTGTTTATATGAATTTTTCAAGGAGAAGAGAGTTTCTATTTATAGGAAACTAAACGAATTAAAATAATTTAAGTGAAATATTAGTGGATATTTATTGGATAATTAGTGGATATTAGTGGGTAATTAATTTAATTTAGATGGAGTAGAAATTGACATCAATAAAAATGAATGTCAAAATTAGGTTTTGGTCATTTTCGTATAAATATGGTATTTTGGTATTAATATCGTATTTTCCCGTACTTACGTATTAAGGTTTTATTTCATCCATATTTTACATTCTTTCCGTATTATATAGTCAAACAAGCCTTTTAACCCCATAAAATAATTATAACGTATGATAATTTGCTATTGACGTTAATTATCGTAAAACAAAATCTTACGGAATATTTTGGGTCATTAGAGATCCACATAAAAGGGATAAATTACATCAACGTGTTGAAACTGATTAATAGGTTTCCACACAAGCAATACTTCATTCAACGCTGAAACCATTAATATTATTAAAACAAATTAATAGGTTTCCACTCAGGCGATACTTCGTCCGGCAATGGAACTATAATTTTTTTATTTAGATTATAATAGTATAATATGAATCAAAAAAATCAAATCATGCAAATATAATAAAGTAGCTTCGTTTGCCTTTTGATCTCAATTGGTTGGAGACGTGCTGAAAACGTGTTATAACAGGAAGTTCACGTCGGATTAACTTCTTCGAAAAATAATCATCAGAATTAACAAAATAATAAAATATTTTAGAGAAAGATTATAGGGGGAAAGAGAGATTTTCTTCTCTTAAAAATGTGTGCATATGTAACGCCCCGAGATCCACATCATGTGACACGTGGCGTTATGCCGTCACGAACCCAATTCATGACAAGGCTAAATAAATCAATCGGGTTTAAAGGTACAGAGAATTAAGGAAACTACATGTAATACTTCTGTTCATGCTTTTAGTTGTTGCGAATTCGGTTTACAATCATAGGACGAAAACCATTAAGTTACATATTTTATGGCATGACGAGTACATCACATATATTACACATCCAAAATGATCATATTTCATTACAACATTTTCAAAAAACACATAAGGAACTACAGTTTTCACTAATCATCAGGTAGCTCACCTGCAAACGGAATACATAACCCGTGAGTACAAACTCAGTAATCTATAGTATATGTCTCACATTTGCAGAATTCTCCCCCGATTATGGCGAATCGATGAGTATCAGTAAAACATTTATACTTTTTAGGAAAATAGATATGCCATACTACATGTGAGTATTTTTATCATTCCACGTTTCTTATATTCATTTTTGTTAGCATGGGCCCATGACTCGAGAATTTTCAACAGACAGACTCTGAATACAAGACTCGTCAATCGTCAGCCGGGTTACAAGAATCCATCGATCCAGTACATACTTGCACCGATTGTACGTCGCCTTAAACTTTAGTGGATGAAGTGCGCTTCCAACGGGGTCTATTTGTCTTTTATTGGGAT
Organism: Drosera spatulata; assembly: GCA_035668315.1. Lineage (NCBI taxonomy): Eukaryota > Viridiplantae > Streptophyta > Magnoliopsida > Caryophyllales > Droseraceae > Drosera > Drosera spatulata. The sequence continues at coordinate 22,987 of JAOVYX010001065.1, read as the reverse complement.
AGATTTAGGTCTCCCTGTAGAGAGTAGCCAATGGCCCCGTCATGTTCGAAGTTGAAGCCGCTGCATGCATGCTAAGAGGATGGAGGCTGCCCAATACTCCCTAACTACTTTCAGTTTACCCGTGACGATGACTCAAGAAGTTTGACTAGAGTTTAGTCCCTAGAACTTTCACTTGACATTCGATAGATTCTAAGAAAAGACACAAAGTACAACCTTCTTTCCAACAGTTTCAGCAAAAGGGAGATGATGACAGTGCCGAGCTAAATCTCCAAAACACTTTGAAGAAAGCATAACAGAAGACTTGATAGTTCATAAACCATGTATAATATTCAGCTTTTATATTTGTAATGATTTATGATAACATTCCCAAAAAAAAAAAAATTATGATAACAATTTTGATTATTACTATATGTAAGCAGGGTATGCAGTGTCAGACAAAAACTTGATTTGAACCTATAATTACACTGACACTTATCGATCATCTATGTATCTTAAACCGATAACTATGCACGGTACTTCCAACAAATTCCGGAAAAATTGAGCATAAATTTTTTTACGAATATCCATTATTAAACATATTTAAAGAATAAAAATAGTATTGTATGCTCTTCTTTTGTGTTTTTGTTGATTCAATCGTCGTGATTCTATATAATATTTTTTTTTAAAAAAACCTTTTTTTGGCTCCAAAATGGAAAAACGAATTTTATTTTTTGGATTGAGATGAGAAAGAAAGTAAAGTTATTATAGTCACTTCAAACATATGAGATTACAACACATACCTGATTACTTGTTCAAATTCCAATAACTAATGCTGTTATGTGCACTTTCAGAACATTTATTGTTGCAAAAAAATAAGATTTACATGAACCATTGAGCGTCTAATTATAAAAAATTTAAGAGATTAAGCGACGTTGTTATCGACCATGGTTTCTCCCCATGAGTTTAGGCTTTCACGGCTTGCCTTAGCGAAGGAAAACGTATGCAGACCGTTATCCTCACTACGGGTGTAACAGATGACACGCTAGTTCATATATGTAAAAAAAGCAATAACTGCGAAAACGAATGAACTGATTCACTTGGCATTAAGTTTTGTCCTGGTGAACCTCGGATAATTTACAGGATAAGCGCCTTGTGATGAGCACTTCAACCATTTTACCAACTCCACAAAGAATCCGAACAACAACGATATAGAAAGGATGATGACTTCTATTTTTAGAAATAGTAATGATATTATTTTTAACCAGACTTAAAACAACTCAGTCACCTCCCCGAAGACAGACGATTGTGAAATAATATAAAGCGGAAACAAAATAAAAGAGGACAGAAGTATCCGACAGAGATTCTCCGACCCCTCTGTACTACGGGTTTATGATCCACGAAAGTAGGTATCAGTCGACACAAAAGATAATAAATCCCCATCTGCAATCACTAATAAAATTGAAGCAGCGCCAACTCGTGTTTGGAACTCAAGTTCCACAGGAAACTTAGCAATCTTCGTGGAAGCAACACAGTAGAAATCCGATTAAGAGACCTTGAGTTCATTAAAAAATAAAAATGCTAAAGAAGATTAGAACGCGAGGAGAAAGATTTTATGCCCTGTGGATGCTTGAATGGATAATTTCATGTATGTTAACCGGGCAAAGTCTCAACCAAGAAGAGATTAACACAACATCATCGCATACCACCTTCAAAGTTAAGAAAAGTACAACAATAACAAACCAGGTGATTCAAATCCAACAAAGATTTTATTATTTGAAATATAACAAAGTCTCATAGACGGAGCCATCACATAATGCTTCCGTTCTCTATACCGCCGAACTATTAACATTGCCCAGATTAACTTTCCTACAATCGATCAGCACACAAAACACATAATCAGAACCAAACTCTTGGGCCAGCTCAATTCAATGGGGCAACAAACAAGGAACTCTACATCACGTCTACACTATATGAATCGGACTACACGAACAAAATGCTACGGTAGAAACAGTTCCAAAAGAAAGAGTACAGTTCAACCATAACAGACTCCGAAAGAACAGATGCTTTTCTAAGACCTCGAGAACATGCTACAAGAGCGAGCCATACGAACTGTCAGACTCCCTCCAGATACACTAGCTTCTTTCTCGATAGCAGCTGTATCATAGGGCTTCCTGCATCCAGGACAACGACCATCATCCTCAAGAATCCGCTTGTGACAGAATAGGCAAAGCCTGAACCCGCACAAACAGGGGAGAAATCTCGAGTCTGTTAGATCCAAGTCTTCACAGCATATGGGACATGATGTTGGAACATGAACTGCACCGCCACATCCTAGTGGGAGGATCCCACAGCCACCATGCTTCTCTGCATTCATAGGAAAACTTCTCTGTTTCAATAAGTTTGGTAGACTCTGAGGCCTGAAAGTATCATCAGTCCTCCACGCACGACTATTTGGAGCACTGATGGTTACGGTTCCCACACTCTCTGACCACTTTTTCCCCTCATGATTCATCTCACCAGCATTCTCTGGCTGGACAACGATGTTGTTATCGTCGGCCGAGATTTTGCCACCATCTGAGGCTTGCTTGTCATCAGCAGCAGCAGCCAAGGCATCGGCAACCGCCTCCCAATCATCCAAGCAACCATCATCATTGTCCCCACCTTCTTCTTCTCCTTCATCTTCTTCACTAAAACTGCCGGAACTCGAACCCCTACTACTCCTGAAACTAGAGCTGCCGCCGCTGCTCCCACGAAAGGTACTCTCGGAACCTATGCCGCTACTAGGGCTATAAGCTGGTGATTCCGTATCACTTTCATGTTGAACCAATCCATCCACCTCTTCCTCACTTGGCCTCCTCACGTCCAATTCCTTGCACCTCAGGCCACACTTACTCTGCATTTCCGCACCATGATCCAGAAATCCACAATCGACTACTTCCTTCGCCTCATCCTTGTCCGCCTTGCTCTTGGCTAGCACACCGTTTCAACAATATCAATACCAATCCCAAGCAAAAGAAAGTTCATACACACAATGACAGAAGCACATCACTATGACACATCACATTTCCAAGGTCTTTACTTTCTACCAGAAGCTTCATCTTTTGGTCGAATCAATTATTAAACACGACATCATCACAATTGTCAATGATCAAGCTTGGATAACTAAAGTACATAGATCACATGATATCTACTCCTAACACAACAAAATGTAAACTACATTTATCCAGCACTTGGTACATGATATCTAAGTACATTGATCACGCTTCCGACCAACAAGAGCATTCGGATGACCAACATATTTTAAAATCCATTTAACATTTCTTGTCTTCGACCAGAACCTTGAGCTTTTGATACAGTTAATTCAACAACAACTACAACAACCCAGACAATCCTGTCATCAATCCAGGGTCTTAGGAGGATACAGAGTCTTCCCCCTGGCGCGAACATACCCTCAAGTTTCGATACAGTTAATTCCTCAGCACAAATTGATCAACAGAGATCAACCAATCAATGAAATACCTTGAGAGAGCCACTGCTCGCGGCGAGCATCGAGCTTACACTTCTTCAACTTCGCCGTCCTGTTCGCCTGCAAATCCAACCCATCAAAACCCTCAACAAATCATAAACGAACTCAACCTTCCCATCAAAATTCAAACGCAGAACAAGCAAAATCAAATCCATCGAGATCAAAAACAGCTGAATCGAAACAAATTCAAAGACTTTCAACAAGTTTCATGGAAAATTCGAATCGAACCCGCTTCTTTTTGCCGCAATCCTTAGAGGAGTTTGGAATCGAAGCATTCATATTCGCATCAGAAACCATGTTGGATCAATTGAATTGGGAAAATTCAATTCGATTGATGGAATTCGAGGAGTCGGATTCGATTGAGAAATTTGAGAAAATGAAACCCTAATTTTTGTGGCGAAAATTCCCAAATTATTTTTTGCGATATTTCGGGAGAAAGAGAAATGGATTATGGTGAAAGGGTGAGCGTGCGTGCAGTTTTTTTGTTTCTATGGTGTGGCAGGTATGATGTATGCGTCTGGTCACACAGAATCTAGTGATTGTGGTTCCTTTTCACTTTTCTGATATCTACACGTAATCTCCCCCGTCTACTAAGAGTGCTTTTTCCCGTCAACTTCGGTCTGCAACGGGGTCTACGTGCGAGTTTATTATTCTTTCAACCCAAAATTATTACTTTTATAAAACGTGTCAACATAAAATTTAATATATCGTATGATTAAACGTTATTTTTTATCAATTTATCGTGAAATATCAATGATGGTGTAAGTTACATAGGACGATCAGATATGATTTGATATGAAAACAAGATTTATATTCATATATATAAAATAATACAAAATACGTACATGTTGTAATAATTATTATATTAAATACTCCTCTCATCCCAATTTAATTATAATGATTTAATCCGATATGAGATTTTATGTATGCGTTGAATTTTTATGAAATCTAATATATATTCAATTACACAATTTTATCACAAGTCGAACTCTGTTCAACATGGCAAATGACAAATCATTTTTTTGTTGTTTTTTAAACTCTAAATTTTACTAATCTAATCTAATCTAATCTATTATCTACTATTATATATATAAATAATTACACAAAATTTTTGGATGACAAACTATCCTGATGGCAAACAGCTTGACAATCGCTATGGCATGACAGGATATTTTTTATATTTAGAAAATTTAAATGACCAATTAAGTAACTTACAAAAGAACGTCACATATTTACTTTTGAAGGTGTGAAACTGGTTCTGTAAATTTCCAAAAGTGTCGCGACCGCGACAGCCTAAGTCACGCCCGCAACAAGTGACTTTCCTAAGGCCAGAAATGATCCCAAACGTTGATCTCAAGGTCTAATCGTGAGCGTTGGCGTATAATAATTATGTATAGGAAGGAAAATTAAACATATTGCATGCAAACTATGCGACGTTGTGCTCGGGACCGAAAATCTACTTGACTTGTTTACTATAACTTGTGGAAGCTATTGGGGTTGCAATAAACCAAACTATGCACAGTTGTATTTTTCAAATAAACTATTATGTTGATATATATAAATACGAGTGATTTATAATATACGAATGATATCAAATGAAATCATCATAACACATACTAAAAAGAGTACTGGGACGGGATTGGAATCACAATGTTTGGTGATACGAGCAAACAAAATGCGAATCAACAACGAACTCATATTCAAATATAAAAGTTGAGCATGATACAAATGTCATGAATTCCCGCGTCATCTGTCTTATTCTCTTGAAAGTGGTTTGAAGATTGAGCTCGGGATTGCCATCATCTCCTTCTGTTGAAACTGTTATGAAGAAGATCGAACGTGATGTCCCTTCTTAGAATCTATCGAATGTCAAGTGAAGTCCTGGAGATTGAGTGCTAGCCAAATTTTTTGAATCATCGTCACGGGTGAAGTGAAACTAATTAAGGAGCATTAGACAGCCCCAATCCTCTTAGCATGCATGCAGCGGCATTGAGGTCGGACGTGGCAGGGCCACCGGTGACTTTCGGGGAGAGGTTAAAATATATCCCAATGTAAGGCAACGAGCCCATTGGAGGCGCATTTTATCTACTAAAGTGTAATACAAGCGTGCAATCCATGCAAGTACGCATCGAATCGACGGATTCTTGTAACCCGACTGACGACTGACGTGTCATATATTCCGAGTCTATTGAAATCTCTCGAGTCATGGACCCATAATAATAACGGTGAACGCAGGAGATATGGATTCATACAAACACACATATACAATATGGCGTACATATTTTCTACTAAATATACATGAAAATGTTTTACTGATACTCATCGATTCATCATAGTCGAGGGAGTATCCTACACATGTGAGACATATTCTTTAGATTACTGAGTTTTATACTCACGTGTTATGTATTCCGTTTGTTGGTAAGTTACAGGACGTACATGGAAGATGTTAGTCACTTTCTGTGTTTTTGGGATAATGTAATGAACTCATGAGAATTATGGATATATAATATATTATGTGTACTGGTCTTGTCATTTAGCTGTGTAACATATTTACTTCCGTACTGATGTATGAAATGAATATGTGTTTGCCAAGCATTATGGATCGAAACATCACATGTATTTTCCTTGACTCTAGATACCTCTAAATCTTTTTGGTTGTTTAAATCTTGTCACGGACGGAGTTCGTGACGGCATAACGCCACGTGTCCCATGACGTGAAACTCGGGGCATTACATTCACAAAATCAATAAAGGAGGATATGGACCGGTGCACAAGTGCAACTTAGATCAAACATGAAATGTTTCAAAAAAATTGAGTATAGGTTGAAATATTGAGCTTACATGAATTTGGATTTATAACAAAAACAGTTATAGTGAAGACTCTAGGTGGACTCCGAAATTGGTTACGTGATTTTTTTCTCTTTCGACTTCAATCATATTCTATCGTAAGACAAAACGTGTCAACGAAAAAGAGGAAGGTCAAGGGTTAGGGGGAAAAAAACATCAGACAGAGACAAAAGATGTATAAAGAACGACAGTCGCTAGCAAAAGGTTACACTACTTAATTCGATTATTTGTGATAATCAGACAAACATTTTAGGTAGAAAATTAGACAGAAATTTTTATACCCTTTGGATTATGTGTTTCATTACCTCTAACAATAGATTTGGTTAATAATGTTATATTAGATATATGGTCTCTTTTGACTGTAACCAAGTATAACTTAAAAAATAAGAAAAAGGTATTGTGATTTGAAAATAAATATGTATAATGCGTAATTTCATTAATACTTACCTATAGTTATTCTCATAACAATACAAAACTGATTAAAAAAAATGACAACTATTAAGTCACAAAATCCTAATATTTGATGACAAATTATCGTTAAAAATGGGTTTTTTTTTTTCATGACGAAACCTATGAGCTTCTATGACGCATTGTTGTTACCTAAATTAAATTTTTGTGATCAAATTTCATCACAAAATATTATGTTTTGATGATAAAAAAGACTACTTTTGTGACGAAAGATGGATGACAAATATTTAGTCACAAAATGTAAGGGTTTGTGACAAAGCAAAATTTGTCATAAAAACTAATGTTTTGGTTATGCAACATTTTTTTGGTAACATTATATCATCCTTAACGCATTTTTAGTTATAAAAATTGTGTTGAAGATTTTCGTTACGGATTTTTTAACTAAATTGGCACATTAGGTGACAAAAAAAAATTGTCACTAAATGACCGTTTTATTGTAGTGAGGAAGGAGAGAGATAGTGGATAGTTTGTATGTTTTCGAAATTCTAAATCCGTGTGTATATTTTATGATCATTGTTGAAAAATTAGATATTAGGGTAATTTGTTGAAAAAATAAAATGATGTATTCATATTGCGATTAACAAATAAAAAGTGTTATAATTAAATTGTGAAGGAGGGAGTAAAAAAATGAATTTGTGTCATGACATATATATATCTAATTAAAATCTAATGGTAGAGATTAAAACTCAAAAATGAATAGTTGATATTAATAATTTAATCTCAATCTTTTATTAACTTTGTTTTAGTCTCAACCATTATATTTTAATTAAGCACACATCATTACACATATCCTTTAAATCCTAAATTAAAATAACGTACCTACAACATCTCCTGATTCCAATGATTAAAAGTTTGATTTAGTCTATTCGATGTTCCGCACCAGTCTCTACTTTTTGTCCCAAACTTCATGTGAAGTTATAGATAAAACTATGTTTGCTACAAGTGTTTGTCCCAAACTTCATGTGAAGTTATAGATAAATTATGTTTGCTATAAGTTTTAGATATTCTTCTCCTCACTCATTAACATGAGAAAGTTATCAGCGGATCACAATCGGTGAATTGATTCCTCAAATAAAGGTGTACTCCTTAATCTCTATCGTATTATGATGCTAGTACTAGCCTCAATCATGTGTTTTTTGAAACATATTCAAATAATCTCGTCAAATATAAATAATCTCGTCAAATATAGTGTTTAAGGAGAATATTTTTATAAAACATGATGATATACGTGAAACTTTTTTCTATTTTTGATAAAAAGATTATTTTCTGATGCGATGTCGAATTCCTAATATCACAATTAAATTAAAAACGATTTATTATTAAATCAATCACATTCGAGCCTTGCTCAAGTGTGTTCATGGAAAATCAACGAAACGAAGAGAACAGATCGATGTTAGAAAATGACGATCGTTATTCGTCAACATGGAACCGAATGTTTCCATCCTGCTAACCGGGTCGACCCGATAACAAAGCGGGTCGGATGCTCCAAAAATTCAGTCATCTCCTTCCAAGAACCACCAACACAACGGTCATATTATCCACACAGTCCTCCCCTCAACCACACCCCAAAGAAATCCCCAATTCACAAACCCTAATTTCCCCAAAATCCGATCCCAAAGATTCCCCTTCCCTTCTCATGCTCAGCCCTCACCATGCTCAAATCCCTCCAATTCCCACTCCACTCAACCCAATTCTGCTCTCTCAAACCCTACCCACACCTCAACTTCCCCCACTTCCCACCTCGACTCAATTCACCAAACCCCTCAATTCTCCCTCTGAGGGCGAAATCGAAAACAAAGGAGCTCATTTTAAGCAACCCAATTAACCCTGTTCAAAAGGGTAAGTACAGTTATACCGTGGAAACCTTGATCAATAATCTTAGTAGTATTTCCCCTCGGGGTAGCGTGGCGCGGTGTCTTGAGCCTTTTAAGAATAGGGCTTCGATTAATGATTTTGTATTGGTTTTTAAGGAGTTTGCGGCTAGAGGGGATTGGCATAGGGCGCTGAGGTTGTTTAAGTATATGCAGAGGCAGGTTTGGTGTAGGCCGAACGAGATGATATACGCGATCATGATCGGGGTTCTGGGACGGGAAGGGTTGTTGGATAAGTGTATGGATGTGTTCGAGAGCATGCTGGCTCATAATGTGGCCAGGACGGTGTATTCGTTCACTGCGTTGGTGAATGCCTTTGGGAGGAACGGGAAGCATGAGATTGCGATTGAGCTTTTGGGGAGGATGAAGAAGGAGAGGGTGATCCCGAGCGTTTTGACGTATAATAGCGTGATTAACGCATGTGTAAGGGGAGGGTTGGATTGGGAGGGTTTGTTGGGATTGTTTGCTGAGATGAGACATGATGGTGTTCAGCCTGATATAGTTACTTATAATACGTTGCTTAGCGCTTGTGCTAGTAGGTTGTTGGGAGACGAGGCGGAAATGGTGTTCAGGACGATGAATGAGAGCGGGGTTTTGCCGGATATAACGACTCATAACTTAATTGTTGAGACGTTCGGGAAGTTGGGACGGTTGGAGAAGGTTTCGGAGCTTCTGGAAGAGATGGCAACCACGGGGAATATGCCTGATGCGTCATCCTATAATGTGCTTTTAGAGGTTCATGCGAAGGAAGGGTCCATCCCCAAGACGATTGCCGTGTTTAGGGAGATGCAGGAAGCTGGCTGTACGCCGAATGCTGCAACTTACAGTATTTTGTTAAATTTGTATGGTAAACAAGGGTGGTATGATGAGGCTCGCGAGCTTTTCCTTGATATGAAGGTGAGCAACACGGAGCCGGATGTCTCCACTTATAATGTGCTGATACAAGTTTTTGGTGAGGGTGGATACTTCAAGGAGGTGGTGACCTTGTTCCATGATATGCTGGATGAGAAGGTTGAGCCGAATATGCAGACATACGAGGCATTGACATTCTCTTGCGGTAAAGGTGGGCTTCATGGTGATGCCAAGGAAATTCTGCTTCACATGAACGAAAAGGGGATTGTTCCGAGTCCCAAGGCCTACACGGGGATCATTGAGGCTTACGGACAGGCAGCGTTATATGAGGAAGCTATTGTCACTTTTAACACCATGAACGAGATGGGGAGCAACCCTTCGGTTGAAACTTTTAACTGCCTGATCGACGTGTATGCAAGAGGTGGGATGTACAAGGAATCGGAAGCTGTCTTGAGAAGAATGAGCAAGTTAGGTTTTGAGAAGAACAGGTATTCTTTCAGCGGTGTTATTGAAGGTTTTAGGCAGGGAGGACGGTATGAGGAGGCTGTCCAGGCATATGTTGAGATGAAAAATGCTAGATGTGGCCCTGATGAGAGGACCCTAGAAGCGGTGTTGAGTGTATACAGCTTTGCGGGTCTTGTTGAAGAGAGCGAGGAGAATTTCCAGGAAATTAAAAATCTTGGTATATCACCAAGTATCATATGCTACTGTATGATGCTTGCAGTCTATGCAAAGAATGGATGGTTAGGTTTCTTTCCATTCCTCGAATCGCCTACTGTTGCTATAATGTGGTTGTCTCAGTGTTTAACCATACCGTATATGCTCAAGTCTGAGCTTTTGTTGAGCTAATGGTACTTTGACATCTTTATATTGGCTCAATCTTGCCTGAAATGTTTAACTCAGATAAGGACCAATATCCAGATCTTCTTCGGAATGCCTAATTGTTGTTCTTGTCTTGATCAGGTTAGACAATGCATATAGCTTACTGGAAGAGATGGTCCATAGTAAGAAATCTAATGTCGTTCAAGCAATCGGGCAGCTGATTCAAGGAGATTTTGACGACGAATCTAATTGGCAAATCGTGGATTATGTATTCGACCAAATCAATGCTCAGGGATGCGGATTTGGAATGAGATTCTATAACTCTCTTTTGGAGGCATTGTGGTGGTTGGGCCAGAGAGCTCGTGCGGCAAGAGTGCTGAACGAAGCTTTTAAAAGGGGTCTTTTCCCGGAACTATTCCGGAAAAATAAACTGCTTTGGTCCCTTGACGTACACAGGTATCGTCTATTGGATAATGTTAAGATACAAATACTACTATGAGTTTCAGCTTTTGATGATGTGATTCCTCGCCGTGGTACAAAGCAGAATGTCATCGTTTTTTGATCTGTTGTGTTATGGGTTTGCAGGATGTGGCCAGGCAGTACAAGCACAGCATCATCTATATGGCTTAACGACTTGTACCGAGAGTTCAAGGATCGGACTGATCTTCCTCATGTTACCTCCGTGATTATTGCGTAAGCTTTTCCTCGTTACTTTCCTCCTGATTACGATGCTCTTATGGTTCATTCTTCTGTTCTCTAGTTTCTGCTTGAACTTTTGACAATGGTTGAGAAAACTTTCGCTGAGGCCCTACACTGTTAGAAATGGTCCCTTTGATGCCTATGTTCAGTGATCTGTTTTCTCTGGTCGTTTCTTGGGTTCAAATAAGGCTCTGCTATTGTAACATGTCCATTTTGTCAGTTTATTGCTGCAGCGTCCTCCTCCTACCTTGCGAGATCAAGTCATACTATAACTTACAAGCAGAGACCATATGGAAAAAGAAACATAGACTTTAGTTGTGCCTGCGCGAGTGACTAGCATAGGATCTCGGCCGTGTCTCATGTTGCTTGTTTCTTGATCCTCGCTATTTATCCGCTTCGGTTACTCTATTGGTTATTTCCTGTGTAGCATGCATCTCGTATTCTCAAGTTGCAGGCACGGGAAGATGGAACGGGATTCTGCAGTCCATGAATCGCCAATTGCAAAGGCCGTCCTTTCATTCTTAGAAACCAACTTGCCGCCATCGTCCTTCTCTTTTTCAGGGTGGAACGAGGGTCGCCTCATCTGCCAACGTAAGCAACTAAGTGCCCTATTATCAGCTCTAAAGGAATCCTCAGTTGAATCAGACAAGGGCGAGATCATCTCGTTACGCAACTCCCAATTGCCTCTTAACGCTGCAGTCGGATCCTCGTACCCAAATGGCAGGAGGGATCGACCCAGTGCTCTTGATTCTGATGGTACCAAGACGATCTTAAACGGAACAGAAACAGAGCTGTTGCCTAGTGTAGCTTAAGCTAATATGAAACAACAAAGAAATTTTGTCAGACACTGCTGCTCGCCTGGTGCTGAGTTGAAGTTGTGTCACTTGTTCATTCCTCATGGATCGATTTGGAAAGATCAACATGACCGCCTCTTCCGCCATGGGAGGCAAGTAGGCAACTGCACTGGGTGAAGCACGACTTCCTGTCAAAGTTGATGTCGGTAAATGCCTTGGAATGCTTGTTTACAGGATTGTCATTTTTTCCCTAACAAAGTACTGGTTTTGCTCCATCAACTGGGATTGCAGGATTCGAACTCAGTACATTCACGAGCTGGAGTTGAAGAGCGAAGATTACACTTGACTCGAGCCTATAGTAGATAGCGCCATGGTAAAGAGATGGAGGTCGAGATTGTTTGCCACTCAGATGTCTCCTGTGCTCATGTTGTTGTATAGTTGATATTTGCAAGATTTTGGTGAGAGAGTAGTCACTTGACATTCAAGATTATTTGATTCCAAATACTTGGATGCAAAATTTTGTTGAAGCGATAAGTATCAATCAAGCAGTCTAATAGCACTTGGCATTATGCTTTCATCTCATAATAGAGATTTTGATGATTAATTTAAGAAATGGGAGAAACTTTCGCATCAGAATTTGTTATGATATTTGCAAGTAGTTAGGTGGATGCATCTAACCATCTTAGCACATTGGAGTGGATGCTACACAACTAATCCTTAATCACATATGGAAAGATTTGTTCGAGCAGTCTGTTGTCATTTTCATCTAGATATCGATAGATGTAATGGTCATTAACCTGAGTTTGAGTTATGCTACTTGTCATGAAAAAGAAGAAGAAGATAATACTCTTATCTTCATATGTACCAACTTATCCACCAAATAGCAAAATCATGTTCGGCTAAATATAGAAATGAATCCAACACACACAACTGTAGAAAAAGGTATAGTACATAAAAGCAAGCTAGATCTCAATTATTGGACTAAACCAACATTGAATAAGAGGATCCATTGAACAAGAATAGGAAATCTCAACATGTAAAGATTAGATTCCTTGTACCATTGGGTTAAACATAACTTTACAACTCTAGCTTTCTATTTCCACCTTTATTTTTCTTTATGTGCCATTTGAGTAAAGAGTGGATAAAGGAAAACGTTACTTTCTTTATCCCAATTTAATTATAACGTTTGATTTTTTTCATTATTTAACATGAATTTTGGAAATTTTCATTTATTGTCTTAATGACGTAAGAATATTATGTCATTGATTATTATTAAAAAAAATTATGTCACTAACGTCAGGTTAAAATACATCACTTAAATTATCATTAATATTTCACGATAATTTTTAAAAAAAAAGATATTTGATCATTATACGATACGAATCAAACTTCATCTCAATAAATATATATAATCAAACTATTATAATTAAATTAAATCGAAAAAAATACTTTTAAGACGAGGAGAACCTCTTTAGAAGATAGTAACTGATGTCATACATTACGGTTTGTGATTATAGGAACCTGCAATCGATGACAGACGGTCTTTGGTTTTGGAAATATGCAGACAACTCTCACGACGATACCTTGATTATGTCGCAAATACGAGCATCTTATTCCTACCTGACAACTAAATCATCAAATTAAAAAGTCCTTAAAAACAAATTAAGTAATAATTATAGTACAAGGGAATTACTGAGAAACATGTATATAATGGATGAAAAAAACAACAACAGAAATTATCTATTAGTAGCATTAATGTAAGAGGTTCAATTTATAAATTTATTTTTTTTATTTTATCTTTTTTGTTTTTTTTTTTTTCAAAATTGTTAGGATTTTTACCATTCATACTGTTAATAGACAACTTCTACGGTTGTTTCTTTAATCCGGGTATATAATTATAATGCAAGTGATAATTTAATGTGCAAATATTCAATGTATAATACTCCCTCCTCCGTTTCATAATATAAATAATATTTGTTTATTTGTGTCATTCTAAAATACATACAATATATCGTATTTAGTAACCTTTTCATATAAAAAAATCAAAATAAATCATCATTTGTTATGATACATTCATTATCTTCTCTTATAATTGATGTAATAAATCCTACTATCATTGAAAAATAATTTTTTCTACATCAAATTTCATAAAAATTTAACATACATATAAATCCGTATATTGGATCAACATATTTTTTATAGTATAAAAGAAAGGCAGTATATTGTTATCTAGATAGGACATTAGATGAAATCAAACATTCCCCTCACGTCCAATTATGTACAGGTCTTCCATAGCTTTTTTAGCCATAAAAATAGTTAGCTTCTCTGTCAATTTTATTATGCTATAATTTCTTGGAGTGCATCTACTACATTAATTATCGATACTTGTTTTCCAATCCTTCAAATTAAGAGTCCGCCGTTTAGAATTAAAATCTTAATCAAAAGTAAAATGAGGATCGACTAAGCTAAGATTTTCATGAACCATTTACGATTTTTCAACCATAATATATGACTTTATTGACGGCTTATCGACACAACGAAGTGATCAATTAAAATTTATCCACTATTCCTATAAAATTAGCCCTCACTACACAAGGTCTTATATAGGGTTGCACCACATTGATTATAGTGTCTGTCAGTTATGTAACAAGCATAGAAAATACAAGGCCAGTATACTTAAGACGTATTAAAATTATCTTTTCTGTTCATAATTTTCATAAAACGATGAACACAAGGCTATCCTTAATTTGCATTCTTGCATTGTAACTTGTTCAAGTGACACTGAACTAAAGCACACGTCGGATCTAATTTTAAATCAACCAATTTGCTTGTAGAAGGTATACTCAAAGCACATCTGTATGATACTTCAAACACAAGTGACTTGTGCTGTGTTTATTTTTCGCATGTACAACTATATATATGTATGCGTATATATGTGCATATGTTTATCTGTACGTGGATATACATGGTTGACCATCCAACTAAATTTTCTCACTTCGATGCATCTCTTTGCTATAAATCCAAATTTTTAACAATTAAGCACATGTGATACAAAGGATTTGGCTCCCCTTATCTTGGATAATTTTGCCCCGCCTAAGTCTTGATGAAATTAGAAGAATGAGGTTCTTTCGATGACAGGTATGCAAGTGTTATTCGACTATATAGATGACCAATCGCACGAGGTAGATTTGTTGTATCACGATGAGTTTAAGGTTAAACGACATCTAAGGAAACCATTTATGATCCACGATAAGATATATAGTTGACGTTTAAATCAGCTCGACTTAATGTGATGCAAGTCACTTAATTCACATGGTTAATTTGGACATTGAAACAATAATTCGATTAAGTATCACTCGACTCGAGAAACATGCAACAGATTTTGATGCAGTCAATATGATTGCAACAAGTAGTATTTGAAACTTTATGATTGATATTTTCAACATACGTGACTTGTTATATCCGGTGATTTCCACGAACCTTTAAAAAGATAATAAGATACATTGAAATTGCATATGTGTTTCCCATGACAGAAACAAATAGCCTATCTGGTCCTCTAAACAATCCTATTATTCAACACCTAACTAAGGTATGTATATTGGGAATTATCCTATAAATTTTGTCCTCAATTAATCTTGTGTATATTCAACTTCAGCACTTATAATGTGCTAGTTTGAAGATTGCAAAGAATATTCTAGGTGATCGAGTTACAATGTTAGTCAATTGCTAGTTAGATGCCTATTTTTCTTCATTGATGGTACACTTAAGTTAACGATTCAAATATATCTAAATTAAGAATCAACATTTTGCCATTAATATGACTGTAATTTTAACCATGTATTCTACGCAATGAGTTATACATAGACTGTGTGTTCAATAAATATCCTCGATATCTTATTCTGGTGAACTTTTAGCTAGTTGCACATAACATATTCGAGTAATCTATAACATATACTAAGCGAAAGTGTGAGAGATTATAACTTGATCGGATATTTAAAATTTAACTAGCATTAATTTTTATAAAGTTAATCATCTGTCGGATTTATTTTTAATCGAGAGTTTTTTTTGAATAAAATAAATATCATATGAAATTGAATAAAATCTTATTATATCTTATAAAATAATATATCTTTTAATAAAGTTTTTTAAACCCAACCCATTCTAGGTTAGCTCTCAATTTTTATTATCTTCATAAACCAGTAGTGGTCAAATTCACTTATATTTGTCTTATGCATAATAATTATACGGATACAAAAACTAGTAAATACTATTCTCTTTATCCCATATTAATACAATTTTTTTATTTATATTGTCTAAACTACATTCAGTGTTTTATGTATTTGATAAATTTTTTATGGGAAAAAAACATTAACACATAAATTTTTTATCTTAATCAAATAGTTGTATGTATTATGGGATGGATCAACTTCATTGGTGTTCGAGGCTTGCCTCCTTTTGTACTATGTAATTTCATGATAAAATCAAACAACCATATTTTCCGTAATAACTCCCATATCTAATTATCAATACAGACACTTGTTATTCGACCAAATGAATATATATGTCAATTGTCATTAAGGTGATTTTATCATGAGCAAAATCTCGATGAAACCTTGGACGGTAAAATTTCAATGAAATCTATGATCATATTTTATGATGTCTAAAAAACTTAAATTGTACTCCAATCCTTTTATATTTCAACAAAATTACAGATGATTTCAAAATCAAAAATATGTGATTGATTTAAAATCAATCAATATGATTGATTTTATATTATTTTCATTTCATAACTAGTGCAACGTCAGGGCTTCATTACGCAATACATAAGGGATTTCGTTATATATTTAAATGACACGGTTTAAATTTTTTAATGGTCCATGGTCATAATGAAGTTTACTATCATTAATGTTTCATAATATTTTCTTAAAAAACAACGTTTAATGTTTCAACAACGTTTGATCGTCTCGCAACATCGATCAAAACTTCTATCATCGTGTCTGATAAAAAATTATAATCTTTTTAAAACGAAAAAAATAACATAAAAAGATCCCTTAAAAGATTTTATTTTACGGAATTAATATTACAAAATTTTTCTCAAAATATTTTCTTTCATTATATAAAATCAATCAAAATAATTAATTTTAAATAAATCTCAGATCCCTTTCAAAATTTAAAGAATTATTATACTCATCGTCCTATCAAAGAATTTAAAATTCAAAAATAGAAATTGACATCTGCACAAATCTCTCCCCACCAATCGACGACAATTGACCCATACAACCCACCGAAGGACGACAAAATCTCCCCGAATCCGAACACAACGTCAGATCTCCGCCACGTGTCCATCGCCTCTCGAATAACGACAAAAGTGGTCCCCACTGCCTCATCCTCCCCTTATATATGCTCTCGACCTCGCCATATCCTCTCACCCAAAAAAAACCCAGTATTCAAACAAAAATTCAAAATCAAAATCCAATTATCCACCTCGTACGGATTCAATCTCCACCGTCGATTCAAGGGACTCCATCTCCACCGTCGATCGAAGGGACTCTTTCTCCGGCGACGGAGACGATGGCGACTAGCGGCGAGGAGACGATCACCGGCGGAGGAGGAGAGATCATGCTGTTCGGGGTGCGAGTCGTGGTGGACTCGATGAGGAAGAGCGTGTCGCTGAACAACCTCTCGCAGTACGAGCCTCCGAATGCAACCTCATCGAACCACAACGAGGCCGCCGCGGCAGCGGCGTCTGGTTATGCTTCTGCTGATGATGTTGCTCCTCTGCGGTCCAATAATCGCGAACGAAAACGAGGTAAGCATGAATTCACTGATTAGTGTCGCAATCGATTGGTCGATGGAGGGATTTGAGATAAGATGTGATCATGATCGTGATGATTGTGGTGAAAATACATAGATTCGTTTGATTGATGCGATCGAGTGAATCGATCTATGAATAGGAGATGTGATGTGATGGTGATGGTGATTTCTGTGGTGAAATTTCATTTGATTGGATGGATTGATTCAATTGATTGATCGGTCGGTGAATCTGTGGTAATATGTTATCATGATCATGATTTTCGTGGTGAAAATCCGTTGATGGGATCGTATGATTTGATCGATGAATCAAAGAAGAGATTCGTTCGATTTGATGTGATCGTGATTTTGTTTTATTAGATTTGATCGTGATTTCGATTTGATCTTAATATTGATATGTTGTTTGATTGATTGTTGATTTGTGGATTGGATTAGGTATTCCGTGGTCAGAAGAGGAGCACAAGAGGTTCCTGATAGGGTTGAAGAAGCTAGGGAAGGGAGATTGGAGAGGGATAGCGAAGAACTTCGTGTTGACGAGAACGCCAACGCAGGTCGCCAGTCACGCTCAGAAGTATTATATTCGCCGGAGCAATGTCAGTCGCCGGAGAAGAAGATCTAGCCTCTTCGATATCACAACGGATTCGGTAATTTTGCAGAACCTTCATTGATTGATCGAATTTGGTTTGCGTTATCGATTGAACGAATTTTGTATGAGGATTCGAGATTATTATTCGTTTGTCATATCTGCTCTGATATAATGATTTAAGAGTATCATAGTGAGTGAACCAATATCACGAGATATGGATTTGATGAGACTATTTAGATTGAAACGATCACATCTGCTATGATATCGTGGATTGATGTCATTGATATCGTCGATGTTGTGAGTTTAGGATGTTGTGGCTGGATTGATACTTGGTTTAATATGATACGACTGCAAAATTGTTAATGACGTTGAGTTGTATTGTGCATTCAGGTTACGGCGGTTCCAGCAAACGATCAACAAACAAATCTAGACGAAACTTCCCAATCGCGCTCTCTCGTCTCAACGCAAACCACCTCGAATAGATCACAGATATCTACACCTCAAACCGGCTATCCATTGTCCATCGGTCCAGCAGTCGACAACAGAGTCGACTATAAACATTTCCTCCCTACACAAGTCGCTCTGGTGGTTCCACCAAAACCTACGAAAACATCATCTCCGGCTGATTTCGATATGGACATGAACTCGGGAATCAATCCATCATTGTCGCTCAATCTATCATTATCCTCGTCTTCCGATCAAGATGGTTCGTCGAGGCAACAACACTCGGGTTTTCACATCATGTCGAATTCTCGTGCTTCTTCGATCATGGGGATCGCCTAGGGGATTAAAGACGAGGAGAACCAATCCATATCTGTTTATGGTAACTGGGTGTTCTATCTTTTTTCTTTAAGAAGAAGAAAAGGAGAAACAATGGGTGGTGAATGAGAAAAGGCAATGGAATTGGTCGTAGGAGAATAATATTATTAGTAGTACTGCAAGATAATGTTGGTTTATAAATATATCGTACCAAGCTTAAGTCAAGATAATGTTAGCTTGCTTCGTCATATTATATGTTATCATGTGGTGTTTATTGTGTACAGACTGTAAAGTTTCATGGTGTAGTACTTGTTGTCCTCCACTATCAAGTTATGACAGCACTGCAATTGTACTGTTTCATTTTCTAATCCAGTTCAAAACATTGAGCTTTTATAACTTAAATAATTAAGAGAATTGATATTTTTAAGATAATAATTGTTATTGTCCAAGATTTTTATAAAGTAAAACTTTTATCTTGAAAATTTTATGAAGAAATCAACAATATAAAATATTATTCTAAAAATAATAATCTTTATAAAATTACTTTTCATGCACTCGATTTAGTGAAAAGCGGATACAAAATAAAGCAGTGTGTCTTTCCAAAAAAAAATAAATTATAAAATAATATAATAATTTGTACTAGGCATTATTCTGATAGAACACCGTCTTATTTGCAATCTCGTTACTCTATAAAAAAATATATATTTTATATTATATATATATAAATATAAGTCTCATTTTCATATTAAATCACATCTGATCGTTTCGTAATATATATTACATTGAAATACGTAATCATTGTTATTTCATCATCGTTGCGATAATCTTGAGATAAAGGGTGTAATAAACTTATTTATCACAAACTTGAGGAAACCATCTCCGTGTTGTTTACAACATGATTAAAATTATGTAAATTTCGTCTTTTTAAATCTGTTTTTTCTCTGCGGGGAAGCTGGGAACATCTATTTAGAAACGAAATTTTACTATTTGGAAAAAAAAGAATAAAACATCACAACTAATTATGTTTTTAAGGAAAATGAATAAAACTCTTTGAATTGTAATGCTTTATGTGCTAATGTATTATTTAGTATTATTTTTTCTTATTTCCATGGTTTCTTGTGTCCTAAAACACAAAATTTTAATATTCATTTTTTATTAATCATAATTTTTGTATGGTTATTCGGATTAATTCGATTGAATAGTAAAAAATAATCAGTTTGATTTTCTCTATAAAATAGGACCAATCATGAGATCTTTTGACGACATCAAAATAAATATACAGAAAAGGATTGTCGTTTTGATTTTGTCAGAAGACATCCATGATTGGTCTTGTTTTTTTAGAGAAAATTGATATGATTTTTTTTTATGACTGGGTCCGGATCACGATTCAAAAGTTACAATTAATAAAAGATTGATATTAAAGTTTTATGTTATAGGATTAAGAAAAAAAGATACTCCTTTCGTCTCATATAAATTGTCACACATTACTAAAAATAAACGTTCCACATAAATTGCAATACTTTCATAAGGCAAGTTCAGGATGTTAAAAATTTCAGAATATCCCTACCAACATCTCCTATTTTATTATTTTTTCTCTCTTCATCCACTCATGTTTTTCTCTCCCACTCACAAGAACACTAAGATAAAATTATACAAACTCAATAAAGTTTTTAATAATCGTGTCAAGTTAACACATCGTAATTTATCTGGGACGGACGGAGTATGAGAAACATGTTGACCTGACATGTGGATTTATATGCGTGTTGAATTTTTATAAAATTTACTGAAGAAAGAATATTTTTTGAGTGATAGTGAGATTTATTGTAATAGTTATGAGAGAAGATAATGGGTGTACTATATGAGATAGTTGTTTTGTTGTTTTTTAGGTGAAAAGATTATTAAATGAGATATGTTATCTATATTTTAAAACAGTTCAAATAAACAAATCCAGTCTATATTATGAAACGAAGAGAAAGAAAACGCTACAAATCCCCGTGTTTTATTATTGTGTGTTTCTATTTAAAATTTTTCTTTTACTCTTAATGATATCATTAATGACTCATAATAATTTTATAAAAAATAATATTTAAATATATTAAATTATATCTTAAAAAATATATCGTTGTAAAATAAATGAGACAAAGATAATAACAATTACGCTTAATGATATGAATACGAAACCCAGATGATCAAGAAAACATAAGCATACACGTCACACTCATCACCAGGAAATGGAAATCTTGTGACTTGGACCTTGAAAGAAGCTTCACGCTAATCAGTATAATGCTTATACAGTTGTATGATACACGACACCAAACCATGACAGTTCTCATCATTTCGAACATTGTTTCAATGAATCTGTTACACTTTTACAAGTATTATCGACAAATTATTGGAGCGCTTGTCATGCTTTTGGCACTCGTCGTGGTACTGTGCAATAAGGTGCCTCGCTTCGCAAGGCACAGATGCTGGATTTCGTTTGATCTTTACATAGTTCCGTATCCTTCAAATCACCTGGGCGGCTCGATGAACTTGCTTCCGCCTTTTCTTGGAATCGTAGCGATAATTTGCTTCCTTGCGACCAATGCTCCGGATACATTCAGCTGGAGCATCCTCTCCTCTATCGACGAGTTTCATCGTCAGATGTTTTAAGGTTCTGTTCTCCCTGCTAAGGAACTCTGCATTGTGGGATACAATCATGTTCTTGAGCTTGTACTCGTTCTCGTTCAGCTTTTGTTGTTTGATGAAAGCCAAGGATTAGGCGCGGCATAAGTGAATCCCTGAAAATGTCCACCGTCTGTCGGTGTAGGAGCCGGGGAGTCATCTGCAGGCATTGTCGTCCAGCACTGGTCGAAGTTTGCGGTGCAGTCCCTGCCGTTAACATTTGGCTTAAATATCGGTTGCAGCTCCTTGGCCTCCAACTTCTTCCAGTTAATGGAACGAAACCATTTGTGGCTTTTGATCTCATCTGCTCCGCTAGGGCCGCTGCCCAGCCTCTTTGATGGATCCTTTTGGAGTAGCTGCAGATGAGTGAACGTATAGGGGAATAAGATACATAAGAACAAATTCTGAAGCCTCTCGTTCAGCCACCATATGCCGGGGATCTTTACTTGGTCAGTCTATTGGTTGCTATGCAATAGTGATTTATATGGAGTATGGAATTTATGGGGAAATATATGTTTCTGGCTTTATCCGGTGCATATTCAAAGAATAACAGCGGTGAATTCTGATGATAGAAATAGCATGAAGGACTACGTACTCCTTTTAGCAGGGAATGTGCTTCTGTTGTAAGGAATGAAGGAAGCTTCAGTTTCTCACTAATAATCTTTTGCTGAAGCTTCTGCCTATTGGCATGCGTAAATGGAGGCTGCAAATAAGACGATGAATATGTTCGGTTATTAGAATAAGCAACGAAACATATCCAAAATGAACCAATGACATGGTGCAAGAAACTACATCGTGTATACTCAACCTCGTACCTTTAAGTTACTAGAGCCACAAAAAAAAAAAAAAAAAAAAAGAAAAAAAAAAAAAGAAAAAAGAAAAAAATCTTGCTAGCCTAGGTCACAAATCATACCTGTCCACTCAACATTTCGTATAACAAGATCCCGACACTCCACCAGTCAGCATCTTTGTTGTGTCCCTTTGATTGTATGATTTCTGGAGCCATGTACTCCATTGTACCGCACATGGAATTCGACCGGCTTGACTCGTCTATCTCCTTTGCCAGTCCAAAATCAGTTAGCGCAACCTGTATGCAAGTGTTGCAATGGAATCAGATTAAATGCCAGTTGCACGATTGGCACATTGCACGCCATATGACATAAGAAAATGTTGTCGAATTCCAGGTAAAAATACTGTCTGAAGTAACCACAGTATATCAGGAATCATTCCATTTCAATTAGCACGACCGAAATACAAGCAAGCGGCTCCAAGTAAGATTAAGGGAAAGAATCACATTCTGGAATCACTCT